>ML110291.1:37508-56295 GCA_003697995.1 Taxidea taxus jeffersonii | reverse complement strand
TGCTGGCTTACATCCTTCCCACCTTATACACTATTGTTTCAGTAAACGTCATGGCTCCAACCAGACGACGGAGTTGCGGAGAATAAGGAGCAATGACATTCATGTTTCCTGCTTCTCTCTTCCAGGCAGCTCAATGTTTGTGGCATGAGTCACTGGCAGGGGCAGAAGGAGGCTCCTCCTTCCCTATAACCCAGTTTGACACTGGATCACCGACATAAAGTGAAAACAGAAAAGGAAAAGAGGACCCAGTGAAAAGAAGCAAAGAAGATGCCTTCCTCCAGGTAACACCACCACCAGGACACGGCTCTGTCCTCCCACAGAGCAGCAGCGCCCAACAGAAAGAACGGTTACGGAGTACTTTCTCAGCACGGTTCTCTAGGTGGTGGTCAAATACTCTCGAGCCATCAACGCTTTTTTTTTTTTAAATCAGCTGAGCTTCATTTAAAGGAAAAAAATATCTTGAACTACGAAAGCCAACAACGAAAAGCACAGGTGTAGGGGACAATGTGTGAGCCAACTGTCATCGGCCAGAGAGGGATCTACAGAGCAGAGATGTTTAATGACCCTGTCCTGCCCCATATATAGGGAGTTTGTATCCCTGGAGCCCACCAGAGGGGGTAGCAGAGAGCACGAACTCAAAAGGGAGGAGCTGGTAACTCCCCTTTTCTCCCACCCTGCTGCCACTGTACCCGCAAGAATAGGGGTGGGGTGCAGGAGAGGAGGGGGTCTACCGAAGCTCATCTGTCACCCTCTAGTCAGACAAGGGACAACACCTACAAGATTACAAGCAACATGCCAAAAGCAGGAGGGCATAAAGATGCCATTTCGCGTTCAAGGAACCTACACGGGGGAAAGACGGACCTGTAAGAATGGGGTCCAGTCACTGTGTCCTTCCCCATGCCTGCGTCCCAGAGGCCACTTCCCACTTCTCTGACTGCTCACATGACAAATGCCTGGCGCCCCCACTTCCAGACAGCAAGTCCCACAGGAGTATGGAGCACACACTGGGTTTTGTTCATCACTGTACACCCCCTGGGCTCAAGAACACAGCAGGCCCTCAGGAAATACAAGCTGATGGAATGCAGGACTGAATGATAGGGATGGAGAACAGAGTGGGTGGGATGGGGGGTACAAAAGCTAAGAGTGGGGATAAAAGGGGATTCACCCCCTACCTCCCCGGCCAAAAAGGGAAAAGAAAAAAGAAAAGAAAAAAAAAAAGCACCTGAACCAACCCCAGAGCCCTGCCAATGAGGAAGTTTAGACACCAGCATCTCATTTAATCCTCGATATGAATCGCTGACCGGGGGGTGCCTGGGTGGCTCACTGGGTTAGCCTCTGCCTTCGGCTCAGGTCATGATCCAAGGGTCCTGGGATGGAGCCCCGCATCAGGCTCTCCGCTCAGCAGGGGACCTGGATTCTCCCTCCCCCTCTTCCTGCCTCTCTGCCTACTTCTGATCCCTCTCTCTCTCTCTCTCTCTCTCTCTCTGTGTGTGTGTGTGTCAAATAAATAAATAATCCTAAAAAAAAAAATCCCTGCCCAAAAAATCGGCACCCAGATGGAAAATCACCAGAAAGGGGCCAGACAGCCTGTTCTGGGTCATCAGGGGCTGGTACTGTGTGTTTCCAATTTAAGGTTTACAGAATGGACTGATGGCCTTCAGGAGGTGAACACCAACAGGTCCCCAAAAAGAACCTGCGTCTGCATTCACCCAGGAGCTCGAAGGACTAGCTTTATAAGAAAGAATAGGCAGAGGAAGGCTGTGTTAGCTCTCGTTTGTTGGAACTTATCCCTCACATCCCTTCAGGATGCGTGGTGATAATGAAAATCCTGCTTCGGGGTGTTCCTATCGGCCAACGGCAGCTGATAACGTGACTGGGCAAAGGCCCCGTAAAACACCAGGCACTCAGCGGGACTGCTTACAAACTCCATGCCCGCCCTAGACTACCAGGGTCAAAAAGACATGAGCAAGTAAACCTGTCCAATACTTCATATGAGATACAATCCTTCTACACTGGAGAGAAATTCTTTTTGTTGTCACTGCTTCTAGGAGGAAAATAAATATGAATGAAGTCAATTTTTCGAATGGTTTGTTTCTAGGAAGTGGTAAGAGATGCTAGAGAATCACCTTTTTACTTCTCTACTGGGTAACGTCACAGGTCTTGATTATTTTATGCCTCTGGCTGCTGTTCTTTCCAGTCTCTCCCATACACAGCTACCCACAAAGCATAGCCTGGCTTTGCTTTGTGGTTGCCCCATGACCTTCAACGGCCCACTGCCCACGGTCCAAAGGTCAACCTGCTTTTATCACAGTATTCAGTGCTGTCCCAACACCTGGCCGGAACGCTCTGTTTTCCTGTCATATCTTGTCCACCGTCGCCTGAATCCATCTTACCACCATCAAAATGCAAAATGCACGCACGTGGGGCTTTCAGTCCCCTGAGCTATCCTGCCATCCTGAGGTCTTGCTCAGAGTTGCAATACCTCTTATGACGATCAGGCGAAATCCTTCTAGACCCATGTAAAAGGGTATCTCCCCCACGAACCTTGCTCCCCCCACTTAAACATGTACCAGACAGGGAGCATGTGAAGAAGAGTGACAGCCAGGGAGCCTGGAGCCTGGAGCCCACCTCACTGACCAGTGGTGGGCAGAGACCACAACCTGACAAAGCAAACTGACCGTAGAAGCCAGGGCGAGTTATAAACGAATCACTTAGCATGGCTTGGCTCTGAAAGGAGCAGAGATTCACCCTTCTGCCCTGCTCTGCCTGTACTGTGGCTCTGGTAAGACTTCCTTGTGTAACAGACTGTGAGCTCCTTAAAGGTAAGGTGTCTGTCTTCAGCATCTTTGTACTCCTCACATTCGAGGTGTGTATGGGATTTAATGGAACCTATGCTTCTTGCTCCCTAAACAAACCCCCAAGAGACCCCATCACCACCACCACCACCACCACCCCGGCTCTCAGGGAAGTTTTCGTTCACCTTTTGGGCATTTGCCTTTTCTTTTACACCCACATCTGATTATGTTGCCTTCTTGCATCATTATATCCCTGGTCACTGTAAGAAAAACATATTTTCCTTCATCCAGTATCCAAGCCTAACAGTCCATTCCTGTAGAGGGCTCCTCTAACTCTGGTATGAGAAGCTTCACAGAGTTCCCCAAGTCCTTATCATGCTTTTCCATACTCCCATGCCTCTGTACAGACCATATGTCCTTACATGTCCTTTCCCTTCTCCTGTGCGTACAAACTCCCCTCATTCCTGTAAGCCCCAACTCAAATATTTCCTCCCCTAAGTCTTCTGGGAGCCAACCAAACAGAGTTAGTCATTTTCTCCTTTGTACCCTTGTGTGCCCAGCATATACCCTGTTGGGGGGTGGGCATTCATCCCCCATTGAGAACTGTGACTGCTCCAAGGAAAGAAAGTATCTAGTTCTGAATGTACATCAGGCATCTGTTAAGGAGGTACTCAATAAATGCTTTCAACAAAGAACAGATGAGTGAGCTCTCTTATATACAGTAAAAATGATCTAGAAAAAGATCGTAACAGTGGTCAGCACCGGCAGTATCACCTTAAATCTGTAAGCCCTTCTACAGTTAAGGACAATTTCAGGGACAGGCAGCACAATTTTTCAGACCTTCGTTCTGCTCTCATAACTTGGCACCAGGGAGACCAACCCATGCCCCTCTCCTCCTCACCCCCTTCTACCTGCGCCGACTTCTGCATGCCACAGGCCTATGGACCTGGTCCAAAAACAAGCTAATCTCAATTCAGGAGAGTCTTGTTAATGAAAAACTTTGCTAAGAACACTCTGTTTATTTATTAATTATCTGGCCTTTAAGAAGTGTGAAATCCACACATTCGAAGTGCCAGAAACTATGGGTCTTTGCTGGAGAACGCTGAACGGTGGCAATGCTGCGGACTGGTTTCTGTTTTGGATTCAGAAGCAGGGCTGCCTCCCCCTTGATGTTCCCGGGGAAACCTGACTTGTACTTATCAGCTATGGGAATGTGGGCAACTTGCTTAACATCTCTAGACCTTTTCGTTCCTCGCCTGTGAAATGGGACTAAAGAGCCTACCCTGGGGGACTGTCGTATCCCCCAGCAATAATACAGGAAGCTCTGGCAGCTCAAAGTGATTTTAAATGTTCCTGGGGCTATTACATAATGTTACTGCACTTGGTTTATATACTCTCATTGCTTGAACTGGTAATATATATGAAGGTTTCTGTCCAGAACACCACACCGCATGGCATCTTATATAAACCCTCCATGCTTCTACTTTCAGGGTTACTGAAACTGAACAGCTTTGCCATGATGCACTGAAAACGTTCTCAGGATCTTTGCAACACCCTCAACTTTCAAAATGGTATGGCCACAGAAATGTTCCAAGTAACAGGAGCCCTTTCCTGTGATATCTTCACATTAAAAGGGCATCATACAAGCTACTTACTTGCTACAATAACCTTCTAATTCAGAATAGATTCTTCATTGAATGAGATAGCAGGAATTAGGTTTTGGCCAAGGGCTAAGTGTGGCGAAAATTCTCATAATTTGTGGCAGATTGTAAAATTATCTTTATGAATAGGCCAGCCACGCATCCCCCACTGGATTTCCAGAATTCAGTTCTTACTATTAAAAACAACTCTCGCTAGAAGAAAGCCAGACCTTCCGTGGCCCCCGTAGCAGCCACTGGACAAAGGTGAGTTACCCCACGCGTTCCATCAAATTGACACTCACACGGGGATGAGCCACTGCTGGGGAAACAAGCTAAAAAAAAAAAAAAAAAAAAAAAAAACCGGAGGATTCTAAGTGCCCCGGCACTTGGTCATTCTTTTAATATGGAAACCATGATCATCAAGGATATACTTTAAAGTGTGTGCTAACTAAAGAGATTGAAATTTGAGGGTTAAGTGCAATGAGAACCCCACTGCAGGGCAGGCAGAGGCGCAGTGAGATGGGAGGGAGGCGGGCCATGGCATGTGCTGAAGATGCCCTTGCGTGAGCACCAGGGAAAGCCCTGTGCTTGGACCCACAGACATCTTAGCCTTGCTTCCCCCTTCCCCCCACCACAACTCCCAGTTTATGAATGCAGCCTGGGCTTCAACCCGCCAAGACACCCACCCAAGTTACCAAACGGGTAACTGACATAGTTGGGATCTCAACCCAGCTTTGACTTGCAAGCTCACCATGCCTTAACTTCAGACCGACTGCTCCGAAGACAGCCTGGACTCAACAGTAAGTTCTCTCAAGGTCATTACCAAGTGCTTCCTGAGAACAGAATCTCACAAGGAGGGGGCACAACCCAACCACGAAGTGGACTGAACTGTATAGAGACTTTCCGTTCTCCATTCACCACCTACAACACGGGCTGTAGCTCAACTCCACTCTGCATTCGAGGCCTTCATAATCCGGCTCCGATACATCCCCTCGTTCAGCACCATCCACTGAATATTTTCTTTTTTAAAAGATTTTATTTACTTATTTGACAGAGATCTCAAGTAGGCAGAGAGGCAGGGAGAGCGGGGGGTGGGGGGGGACAGGCTCCCTGCTGTGCAGAGAGCCCGATGGGATGTGGGGCTTGATCCCAGGATCCTGAGATCATGACGTGAGCCAAAGGCAGAGGCTTACTTGACCCACCGGGCAACCGCAGCACCCCTGAATATTTTCTATATATAAAAAGCATCACATGAAAAAAAGAAAAAGCATCACATGAAGTACTGTATTATCTGCCCTCAAGGTACTTAGAGTATGGAGGGAAACTGAGGCAAGAACCCCCATGACAATAATGAAGGCAAAGTACTATGAGGATGAGAGAAAAAACTAAAGAACAGTCCGAGGAAATAAGTAAATAAATAAAAATCCAGAGATGGTTCCTCCCGTGGTTGCCATACTCTCTGTCATTCACTCAACTGCTCTGGCCACATCTGACAGGTCCCCAAACTGTGAGCAGTCAAGGGCAACAATGGACAGGCCAGTCATTAAGGGGAGAACAGTGGCCTATGCACTGGGCTCTGTGAGATCTGGATAGAGCAAACCACACGACCCCTCTCGGCTGAGTTTCAGATTAAGAGAGCTAACTCCTTTTTATTCTCCTTTAAAAACTGCACATTACTCGGGTGATAGATATGTAATATATTCTCTCTGTAAAAAATTAAAATGTTGGGGCACCTGGGTGGCTCAGTGGGTTGAAGCCTCTGCCTTCGGCTCAGGTCATGATCTCAGGGTCCTGGGATCGAGCCCCACATCGGGCTCTCTGCTCAGCAGAGAGCTTGCTTCCCCCCTTCCCCCCTCTGCCTGCCTCTCTGCCTGTTTGTGATCTCTCTCTCTCTGTCAAATAAATAAATAAATAAATAATATTTTTTAAAAGAAAATTAAAGTTATACACACAAACCCACTTTGCGGGGGGGGGGGGTGTTCCCTGTCACTCTCTGCACGTGTCGTCCTATCATGTTGGCTTCTATTCCATTCCTTCCGTGGGACAACCCACCGCTCCCCATCCCTGCCCTCCAGGTCCTGCCCAAATCTGCTGAACACCTGCTTCAGAGTTGCCAAAGCCTGGGTCAAATGGCACTTTCCAGTTTCCCGCCAGTGAGCCCGCCCTGCACCCTCCGCTCATCAGACTTCCTGTGTGCAGACAGCACAGGGTTTGCCATACTGCCCTCCTGCTGTGGGTGCTTTCCTTCACCTTCTTGGACAAATTATGAGCTTCTTGCAGGCGGGGGACACATCCTGCTCCTGGGGCCCTAACCCCCCAGCTCTCAGGGCAGGACTGAGAAAGTGCTACTTAATGATAACATCACTGCTGATTTTAGCCACCTCCTGGAAGGGAAAATATTTGAAGAACTGACATCATGGCACACAGGAGGTGGTGGATGGATGTTTTCTTTGAAGAGGCAGGAAGAGAGGGAGGAAGACAGAACTGGCAGGACAGAAATTAAAAAAAAAAAAAAATCACTGTGCTCTCATACCCGGGATATAAAGAAGAACACGATGGGGCTCGGGCCTTCTAGGAAACCACGGTCTGGGTGAATACTCAGGGAATGCCAAATATCCATGAACCTTTCCTCTTCCTAAGTGCCAAGAAACGTATGAAGCACCCATCATCACAACGGAGATACGGGGTGGGGCAAAGGGACGGGGAATGATTATTTTATTCCCTAACAGAAAGAACCTGGAAAACGCAGAGCCCTTCCTTCTTCAAAATTACCATGTTTGTAATTCTTGTGATCTTCACCCATTTCAGATTTACCATCCTGCCTCAATCCATCACCTGCACAGAGAGAACACTCAGCATCGGACAGAGAAGAAAAAACACATATTCTAAGAGACATCTCAACTTTTCCATAGGTAGAACAGGTAAGAAGGAACTGGGTAAAATGCAGATGAACCAGCAGAGCATATTCTGGGTAACCACAGTGTTTTTAAAGACAAGGAATACACACACAGTCAAGGTGTCTTCACCTACAAGCTCACGTAACACACACATTTGATTTTGATTTTTTTTTTTTTTTTTTTAAAAGAAAAGGCAAAGCCCAAACTACTTATCCTTGCATGGCTCTAGCCCTGAAGGCTGCTTTGCAAAGATATCTCCGAGTGAAATTATCCAGCAAACCCTTGTGTGGATAGAAGGTTCCACAAGTCAACAACCGCTTAAGCAGTTTAAACCAACAAGCAAGATGCCCTCTATTTAAATGCTATGAGCGAATCTATTTTAAGCCTTGAAAAATCCTCTGGGCAGGTGTTTAAGCTGTGTACAGACTGAGCCTGTGGAGACTCCGGGGGTGGGGGAGGGTGGGCTCCGCTCTCCACGCAGGCAGCATTTTGTTCAGATAGTCTTCCTGCAGCAGGTCATGTGACAAAGGCCAAATAAACAGCATCTGGGGATTTTCAATTACAGACCTTCGCCCAGCATGCCTGCACTGTAATCTCTACCAGATGAGGCTCAGGCCTCCCTATTTTCAATAATTCACACACTGTGTACACATAACATGACAATAAGGGCATTCATGGAGCGGCCTGATTCGCAGATCAAAGCTAGCAAAGGGCCAGCTGTAAGCATGCTCTTCTGTGGGATGATTCGGGCTTTTCACAGGCTTGGAAAGACGCGCTGCAGGGCCTGGCAAGCCGGCCTCTTTCCTGTGCGGTGCGCTGAGCAAACTCTGGGCGGGAACCAGGCACAGTCTCCTTGGGACGGCCAAACAGGCAACCAGTTCCGTGCGCATTGGCAAGGACTGGGCAGCTTCAGACTCCAGTCTACTGGACAAGCCGCCCCTCGCTGGGATTCACCGGGGCCAGTGCAAGCGCCGGGCAAAAGCTCCACAGCTCCCGGGAGAAGGCAGCTCTGGTAAAACAAACCCGTCCTAAAAAGACAGTAAGGTTCCTACACTTAATAAGCCCTCGGCCAGGTGCCTGAGTTTCCAAACCACTTAGTGTCCCACACAGACGAACGAGTAGGGCACAAACGACGTGGAGGTGTATTTTTCAGGTCTGTCGGGAAAGCTCTGGGTGGGCCTGAGAAATGGAAGCGGACACTCTGCTGTTATTCCCGAAAGCCCTACACGTTAGCTCAATTAACTCGGGTGTGTGCAGACGACCGCGTGTAGGCACTGTGGGCGTGCGAGCATGCGTGTGAGTGCTTGAAAAGCATTCGGAATTCTCAAGTCCACAACATTCGGAATGCCTAGCGCCCTGAAAAGGAGAGCTGCAACTGGAGGAAATGAGGATGCTGCTTCCTCGCAGAAAGATTTCATACCCATCAATCAAGGCAGGAACCCAGAGAAAGCTGTAATGGTGACTTCCTCAGCAGCAAACACACGCTGCTCACCAGCTGTGGGCTGTGCATCCTTACCCCCTTCTCTCTCTCCTTCAGAATGGTTTCCTCTTAATCACAATAATCCCAAAAGTGCTAAAACATATCAATCGTTGGGTAAGCCCGGCCTACAAAGGGCCAGCCGGCTGGCTTTTATGGCCTTGTCCAACAGCAGCTGATACTTCATTCAGTGACAAATCCAATTTAGCAGTGACAAGAGGTTTAGCATCCCTGAAAAAATATTGGGGTTGATCTGGCACTCTGAAGTCAGCAAATGCTCCATTGCCATATTGTTGCAGAGATCATTCTGCTGTCATATTTGGATGTCTACAACCAACTGTCTCGCACCTTCTCTACACTTGCCCCCCACGATCTAATGATAGTGCTGGTTGGTGGTGGGCGGGGGGCGGGGGGGGGGACAATTTAATTCCTGGGTAAAAAATACAGGCTACAATCACATTTGGAAACTGACTCCATGTGATTTTACCATCCCCATCCCAACACACACACACACACACACACACACACACACACACACGAATAATTGGCTCTACTCTTCAAAGGGGAATTTCTAGCATGCTGAAGGAAAAAATCTGTAGGGTGAAATTGATTTTACTCCAACCTTTGGGATCTAAGTCAGCTTGGAAGGGCAGAAGGAGATAAACAACATGTAAACACTTTATCCTTAGATTGAAGTCTACCATATTAAATAGTACTGCAGGACTAATGTAAGGACCTTGTAATTCTTCACATTCATTTTTAAACATCAGAATGTTAAACCAAAGAAAAGCTTTGAGCTATGATGGAGGGAAGCACGTAAGATGACAGAAAGAGAACTTCGCTTCTGAATATTTAACACACTCAAAATATATATAAGTAGATTCTTTACATATAATTAAGATAAATTCAAGTTAAAAGAATCTCCAAAGAAAATAATGTGGATAATTTAGCTTTTAAAGGGACATACAACCAACAAAATGCCATTTTTAAGCAATACCACAAGGTAATTTACAAAATAAAATAAAAGGGAAATGATCTAATAGGAACATGGGCTGGTTATTCCTTTAATATTAGGCTTTGTAGTCAACAGTTGGCTATTCATCCCAGCTTTAACGATACCAAAAAGTGACCACAGAGACATCTGGTTTAAAAAACTAAAAAAATAAAAAAGTTTTCAGTGCCATAAATGAGACATTCGCAATTGTGGCTGGCAAGATATCAGCAATGGAATATTCCATACATGGAGTTCTTATTTCATGTGGTTTTAAAACTTCATTCTTTTCTCTGGGATTTTTTTTTAAAGCATAAACTGAAAATTAAAACTAAAACAAATACCCCAAGCCTGCAGACTAGAGAAGACGTTTAGCTTCTGTGAATAACTATCCATTAGATTAATATTTTGTCAATGTCACTTGTCACAACAAAAGCAGCGGCATTTATAATTTACTCTAAGACTGGTTTAATTAAAATTCAAAAAACCACGACAAAGCTATATTGAATTTCATTTGCCACACTGTAATTACTTACTTTGTAGCTGACTATAAACAATATTTTATTACAGCCACAAAAATGCACTTAAAAACTAACAGCAGAGACAATGGAAGAACTGAGGGAGCAAGTCCCATCACTTCCACTTTGAACACGGAGTGACTTCCTAACTTCAATGCCACAGAAGAAAATAGGGACCCATTTTTCCCAACTGGAGGGGACCTATGAGTCTGCCTCCATTACCTTCCTTTAGAGCAGGGTTCAGACTCCCTTAAGAACACAGACTTGGCAGACCCAGATCCATGCACCTCTCCCCCAAGACCAAGAAAGAGTCTCTCTTGGCTCAGACTCAACAATGAGACAATAGAGGCTGCCAGGCATGATGAATGACTTAAAGGCTTAAAAACCACCATTTGCATCCTCCCAAATAAACAATTAGCTTAAAAAAAAAAAAATTTCTGGAAGCAACTTCCAATACTGTTAATATATATGCCTGGTAGGGGAGAGTTAGTTTTAGTGAAATTAGACTTACTTTAAGAACATTTGCCTGAGACGTTTTCTGAAAGTGTTTTACTGAAGCGGGAAGAAAGAAACCTTTTATTTTGGATGAAAGACAAAGTTTAGAATTGTAAAAGTTAGGAAAGGCTTAGAAACATCTAACTCTCCTAAAACCTCTATCAAGGTTTTCAGTGTATTTGAATACTGATTTTTTCCATTCCCTCTTTCCTTATTTTAAATCCACATAATTCTTAAAGGAGGCATAGTAAAAAAAAAAAGAAAAGAAAAGAAATCACTTATTGAACAAGTCAGGCAGGCATAAACACGATCTAAGCATGAAAGGAAAAGGGAATGGCCTTCACATACGCTGGCCAGATAAAAATCAGTGTTCTAAAACTGCATACGGGCAATTTTCTGAAGCTCGTGAGGATCCAGGAATGAATGCCTGAGAAATGACAGAGAAATATTCTAAAAGTCAACCTGCATTTTTCTAGAATGAATTTACAGGACAGGGCAAGAGTACCTCCGGGAGTTCACCAAGCCTCCGTTAATAAATGAGGGACCAGTGCGGTTTCCATGACAACCGGGACTCCAACTCTCCAGCCAGCTTAGCGCATAACCACCAAAGGTTTTTTCCTCAAATCTCAACTTCCCGTTTGGAGGTGCTGACAAAACCAAACATACTTTTAAGCCTGGGGAAATGGCGCAGGGGTTTTTAAAAAGGGGTTCTCATAATGCTGGCTTGGTCCGGGGTGGGGTGGCCAGCATCACAGAACTCTGCAGCTCTACCTTGCTATGGAGACACTTGGAACACGTTAAAGGGAGTTAAGGGCCCCCCAAGAATGTTCTGTGAGTTAAATGTATTTGCTGTAATATTATAATGCGTTATGACAAGTTATATATGATTATAATAGGCTCCCATGATTAACATTAGTCTCACTGGTTCTTCTTTGCTCTGTAGAAAAGATTTGAGGAATTCAGAATCAGCTTGCTCACCAGAATTCGGCACCCGGGGAAAACCGGCTACATTTCTTTAACATATGTCACCTGGAGGCTTATACTTCATGAGGTCATGACACATTTTCAACTGAGAGCTTTCCAGATCCCTCCACAGAAATAGGAGAGTGTGGAAAAGTACAGCTTCTAGAACTCAGCCATTTACAAGTCACTGATTTTAGGGAAAGTTATTAACTTTTCTGAGCCTCAGTTTCCCCAAAGGTCTAGTACCCTCTAATGCTCTGATACCACAATGATGAGATCTAGCAACTTTTTACATTCCTTCTGAACGCAAGCAGTCAGAGAACATCAGAAAACACTGCTGTCCTCCAGTCCTCCACTTTCTGCTTCCCTCTGAATACTGAAAGAGGGGTGTCTCCAACATCCAAACCAAAGGAAGATGGCATACTTCCCAGTAAATGCACGTAGACACAAGAAGGACAGTTCCTATGAGAGCAGAACAGGTCAGGGGTGGGGTGCTGGGATTAGAGGGATTCTTGGAAAAGCCCAAGAGAATTATAAACCAGCCCTACCAAAAACAACGCAAAGATCGCATTCCCCATAGAGTTTCCCTTGGGGAAAAATGACTGAAGAGAGTTCAGTACAGTCTGTATGTTAAGGCAGGGAACACACTTCTTAACCAGCACCCATCCCTATCTCAAGAGCTGTGCTAAGAGCAGAGAGATACTCTCTAAAGCCAGTGGTTTCTGAGCACCCGTACGGGCATGACTTGGAGGTAGACAGCTAAGAGGGCCAAAGGTAGCCCTTCTATGTAATGGTGGATAAGAGATGCAGTCAGACGGGGCAGGAGGAGGGGCAACCCGGGGTGGTGATATACATGTTTAAGGGTTTCCTTCTTAATTCTGTCCCATTTTTTTTTTTTCCTTTCACATATGAAGAGTCTAGAAGATTGAAATCCCTCTCTGGCATCTTCCCACACCTGGCCTGCCTTTAGCATGTTCTCATGCTAAACAGTAACAAATTCCTGACAGCCACCACTGCTAACTTGAGAAGAGAGAAAGTATTCCAGTGTTCCATTTCAATTTGCAGACAGGTCTGGCTCAGCAACAAAGCAGCTGAAGGACGGGGAGAGCAAATTTCCAGGATGACCCCCCCACCCCCGAAGCCATGAAGTTGCTACCCAAGGGGGAGCAATCAAACCATCCACTCCAATTTCAAAAGCCATGCATAATCTAATTCCGTTCCTCTCACGAGGTCACATCCAGGCAGCCACCATGTACGTACGACCTCCCCTAACATGAAGTCTCCAATGTGAATGGGGCCCCTCTCTGCTTGAGAGGCAACATGGAGGGAGCTAGGAATGCCTGTGGACACGGCACTCCCAAACTACGCGAAGAGCACACTGAGGGGAGTCACAAGACATCATCTCAGCCAGGAGATGGTAGTCATTCTGCTGTGAAAATTAAAGTAAGTAAAGTTGAGAAAGAGTGTTACTCAGAAACCATCATCCCCATTTTATGAATTTTGATTGACCATCCTCTGCAATTTAATTACAGTCCTTTCAGTGCGAGTGAGCAACTGGGAGTATTTATTTAGCTTGGTTTATGAAGGGAGTAGCTAGAAGAACAGCAGAAGCCGAGCTAAGCTGGCCGCCCTGATTGCACCCTGTGGACAAAGGCAAAGTGCCATCACTTATGCTCGAGGCAAGCGAGCGCTTTAAACATCCTACCTGGGCTCCGGAAGGGAAATGTAGCTCTGGAATGAAGATGAGATGGAGGGGGCTAATTGGAGGCAGGAAGGGAGGCAAGGGGAACAGAATTTGCGAAGGAGCTCTGAAGAAGCAAAAGAAGGGACTGGACCAAGGGCTGGTGCTACCAGTCTTTTTGACTGTACCTGGTATGGATGGAAGGGACAGACTTCGACGGCAGCGGACGGTCTTGGCTTCGAGACGGTACTGCCTCTTGGAAACAAAGAATACAGAAAAAGCAGGACACTGGAGCAGGGCAGGCAACCAGTTTCATTGGGGCATTTGAATTTGAGGGCACAAAAGGATGTCTATGTGGAGGTATCTGACAAGCAGCCAGATATGCTAGGGTGGGGATTAAGAGATTCAGGCGGAGGTCCAACGGTCAGCCTGTTGCTGATAACTAACCTGGAGAGCTACCAATCACACCCAGACAGAGTGCAGAAGGAAAATGGAGCTGGGGAGAGCAAAGGGTTGAACAGAGGAAAGGGAATCAGCAGAGGAGGCTGAGAAATAGAAAAAGAAATAGATGTGGTCAAGTCATATCACAGATGCGGTCAAGTAATACCATAGGTCAGATAAAGTTTCAAAAAGAGCTTCAAAAGTCCCCCATTTAAAATGTTGGAGGAAAGCCCATGTAGGATGAGAGCTACAAAAGTGTATCACGGGATACATTAAGGTACATCTCTTAAATGCTACAATGAACAGGCCCACGGACAGAACTAGTTGTGGTTGCAAGGGCTGCTGCTGAGGCTGAGTCTTGTTTGAGACAAGGCTTCACCAGCGGGGTTCCGAGGATCAGAGGCCCCTTTGGAAGTCATGGGACTCATACAGTTGCACATGCTGGACTCTGGCCACTGACCCAGGACGTGGAGGGAACAAGTGGCAATGAAATCCAGGGGCAGTTACCGAATGGTGTGTGGTCTGGGAAGGAGTGTGGACAAAGCAGGCCCGTGTCCAGCAGCCCTCTGGGGGCATAAGTAAGGGAGGTGAGGCAGCCAGGCCAACATCCCCAGACCTGAGCAGAGACGGAGCGTGATGCCACTCTCTGCCACCGCCACTGGTCTGGCGAAGATCACAAGAGATGATGGTGAAGACGTTCTGTGAGCACCCACTGGCTACTGGGAATCTACCCCAAAAAGCAAGGTATGTTTTATTAGTTATTTGCAGAGTGTATGCTACACGTGCTTTAAATTAGTGGAAACTTTCATCAACACGTGTGTGCGGGTGTGTGTGCATGAGGGAGTTTGTGTGTGCATATGCATGTGTGTGTGGGACTGTCAGCACACGACTGGCTAACCACCCATAATTCTAGTCATGGCTTCTCAGGTTCCACCAAAAGGGGCAGCAGGTTCCAAGTCAGCTAGAGATGTCCGCGACATCGTGCCAGTGAGTTTCCCAGGAGTGACACACCAACTCCCACAAGTCAGAAACCCCCCAGACACGCCTGGCTTCCTCTTCTGGCTCTCCATCCTTACACAATCCGTACACAGACATGCAACTGCGTACACACCTGTCCCTCATGCCCATCCACACCTCCAGCCCTCCCCCTCCCTTTTCCGAGGCCTCTCCATTTCCTTAGGAAGTAGCCTCCCAGCTGCTTCCTGATCTTCCATTTCCCCCACTCTCACCTTTCCTTTGAGGCTACTACCTGAGTGATCTTCCCGTAATCAAATTACGAAGGCCCCTCCAGCTGCCTTCAGTGCCTCCTTCCCATCCCCGGGCCTTGTATCCACGAAGTTCCCTGCACCTAGAATGCCGGCTCATTACTGCCCTCAACATCCATCATTTGTTTCCAGACTTCCTTCTGTAGCATTGTCCAGGGTACAGAGCATCAGGGGCTTTTTTCCCATCTCTCCTCCATCCCTAGCTCCCAGGGTATCGCTCAGCACAGGCAAGATGCTCAATTAACATTGCCTGAATGAATGGACCGGCCATACACACAGTGGGCATCATACTTCTTTCTGAAACTTAGGACTTGAAAAAGGTTGGGGTTTTTTTTTTGGTCATTGTTTTAATAAGTAAGTTGGAAGGAAAACATTATTTTAGAAAAAGAACATATAATTTGGAATTTTCCAAATCTGTGAAAAAAACTTGCTTAGGGGTCTTTCATGATTTCCTTGTGTGGTAACATGTTTTCTGTCAAGAGCAATTATGAGCCTGTTTCTCCACTTGGAGAAACACAGTTTCTGCTGAGAGACCCTTTTATGCCATGTGTGTGACTTGTCGTCTACTCAGGTCTCTTAATTATGAAATATTATCACTAAAACCAACAACAACAACAAAAGAACAATGAAAATATTTGTCACCATATACCCTGGACTCTCTTAGAAGAACTGTCTTAAAGACTAGAAGAGAATCAGAAATGTTTGGCTCCAGAAGACACTTGAGGAATAACTTCATCTAAGAATTTCAACTTTTTTTGCAGGTGAGAAAATTAAAGCAAGGAGAGTCCAAAGACATGCCCACAGCCACACCACTCCTTGAGCAGGGAAGAACTGAGGCCTTCCAACTCTGAGGCAATACTCAACTGAGATCCACTCGACAACAAACATTTGTTTCTGTATTGACTTTTTACCTGAAGTAAAAAGTCTTTTCTTTTTCAAGGGCATCTTATCGCTAAAATTTAGTAAATGCATCACAGAGGCCCTAAGCATTGCTTCTGGCAGGATTTAAATCCAAAATTCTTCTTTATTAGAAAGAAAAACCTAATCGGAGTATTTGTGGAATTACGTCCCAGAGTCTACTCTGATCACTGTTACATAATCAAAAAGGAAAGGCTGTTCTCCCCTGAAAGCATCAGAGGCCTTGAACACGTGGCATCGTCCACATTTGACAGTATCCAAAGATAATCCATTGTTCCAAGTGGCCCCCCACCGTGGCATGCTGTCACGCATTCCTCTCAAATGTACCCCATTTCACTAAAGGAGGTCCCCCATCAACATGGAACACTTCTATTATTTGGATTTGTAGGGATATGCTGCATGTCAGGAGGCAACAGTATTGCTTTCAAAATCCCACAGGTTCTGAAATTCCTCTGAAGTGAAAGAATGAAGTATCTTCTCAACCAGATGGATGATACTGCAGAGGTATAAAGGAGGTGAAATAACTCATGTTGAGCAAATCCACAGTGCGTTCTTAAACATCAAGGATGAGGAGGTGAAGTAGGCAGGTGAGTCCCTGCTTTACCCCAGGAGGAGTCATCTACCGGGGTGTCCCTGGGCCCATCCCTCCCGCCCCACCCCTCACACCCAGCCCACCCTGCATGGGCACCTCCGCTGTTCTTCTCTGCTGGGGGAGGCATTCTGGTCCTCCATCCATCATTTCAGCCTTAAGAAGCTGGAGTCTTCTCTCCAAATACGTTGCTTCTCTGAATCACTCATTCTCTGAACCATTTTCTAGGAATCATTCCTTCGTTCACAAAATGTCCGCATCACTTCAATTTCAGCTACTGAGATATGCAGAGTACCAAGATCTGAAATGTATCATGCAACCCTCTGCCCTAAAAATCTTCCTTTGTAACTTCTAATGGCATCTACACTTACCCTTGACGATTTTAAGCTTCCTTTACATCTCTCTTCCAACATTCTTCTTTCCAGACAGAAGGGCCAATGTCTTCAGTCTGTCCTTACCCAAGGGCAATCCCAGGATCACTGTCATTGCCAGGAAGTATGCCTGTCTCTTCATGACCTCCTGCAAGAGCAGCTTAACACTGGGCCTGGCATTCCACGGGCCAACAGAAAATGGTAGAATTAAATACTCCTATAAAAACATAGGCACCAGGGGCGCCTGGGTGGCTCAGTGGATTAAGCCTCTGCCTTTGGCTTAGGTCATGATCCAAGGGTCCTGGGATCGAGCCCCGCATCAGGCTCTCTGTTCGGTGGGGAGCCTGCTTCCTCTTCTCTCTCTGCCTGCCTCTCTGCCTACTTGTGATCTCTGTCTGTCAAATAAATAAATAAAACCTTAAAAAAAAAAAAAAAAAACACACAGGCACCAGATCTTATAGAAAAGGCATACTGTTTAGAAAAAAGAGCCCCAGCCTAGGTGTAGGGACACCTCGTTCAAATTTCAGTTTGAACTCATGTGAACCTCAGTTTTCTTCTAGGTAAAGAGGGTCTAAAACTCCCTGATAGGACTATCGTCAGGATCACTAAAGAACATTCTATGAGATCAGTGGGCACAGTATCTGCCAGATCGCAGACACAATGCACCCATTGGCTGAGTCCAAAATTAGGTCTAAATAAATTCATTTCTCATTACCATTATGATTTCTCATTCACATCATTTGCAGTCTGAATGCAATTTACTGCCCTCAAACAGAAACAAACCCACGTGCTTCCAGCATTTATTGCCACCAGTTAGACCGGGGAAGGGTGAGCTCTCCTTCCCCAGTATAGCATCCTCGTACCAACAGAGATGGTCACAGGACTTGGAAGGCTAGCTCGCTGAAGAAACAGAAATGATCTGATAAAATGAGAAAAGGTTCTCCTCAGGGGTAGTCAAGTCAACGCAATGAGAAACACCCGTAACCCTCCCAGATTCCAAGAGCACATGTGGCTGTTGGAGGAATGCACGGATATTCGGATCCAACCCTTCTGGCCAACAGTTTGGTAATATGTATGAAAAAGCCTTAAAATGGCCTTTGCTCCTAAGGTAATTTAGAGACATAATCTGGGATCCCAGGGGGAAGACATTTGCTAAGAGGTATCTATCGCAGTTATCTTAGTGGGGGGAAGTAAGAGAAACAAACTCAAGGAATTGTGAAATTCTCTCCGGACAGAACATTAAACAGGCATTCAGAAATATTATTTAATACGGAAGGTTTATGCCTCACATGAAGAAAGCACAATAAAACACACAGGGAGGATGATCGCCAACTTTGTAAAACAAAAATAAACTCATATGAAGGAAATACACAGAACGCTAACAGTGGTAAGCTCTGGGTGAGTTTCTTCCCCTTCTTTATTTTCCTACTTTGTTTTGGGGGAATCCGTCTCACCCCACCATGTCCACCTGCTGAACACAATGCCTGCATGGGGACAGCACCTGCTAGTGGTGGGGTGGTGGGGGCTGGGAGGGCACACCGGAAACCCAACTAGAACAGCACAGGCTACGCGTAGGGCTTGGTCAGTCCTACTGTGTAACCCGGACTCTCCATGGATAAAATCCCACTTTCATACTGCGCACAGCTCACAAGTCCAAGGACAAGTTATGCTGAGTTCTATAGAGCTGATACAATTCAAGACTAAAACTTGTGTGTACGTGCATTCAAAATCAAGACTGAAAAAAAA
>ML110291.1:23434-37108 GCA_003697995.1 Taxidea taxus jeffersonii | reverse complement strand
CCAGTCACACTGAATTATCGGCCGCATTCTCTCTCCTGTACTCTGGACCTTCTAACAGGTAGCCTGAGACACTTCTCCCCTCCTTCTCTGCCTGGCCAACTGCCACTTCTATGTCAATTCCCATCTTAGACAGCCCTTGACAATGAACATGGTTTATAGACGAAATTGTGGGTCCCACCCACCCCCAAATTTGTAAGCTGAAGCCCTAACCCCCAGCATGACTGGGTTTGGAGACAGGGCCTCTAAAGAGGTAATTGTAGTTAAATGAGGTCAGAAGAGTAAGGCCCTGATCCCATATGACAGGTGTCCTTCTGAGAAGAGGAAGGGACCAAAGCGATGTGTGTGCACATTGGTAAGGCCAGGGAAGGACAATGAGAAGATGGCTGTCTGTTAAGCCAAGAAGAGAGACTACAGGAGAAACCAAACATGCTGACACTGTGATCTTAGACTTTCAGCCTCCAAAACTGTGAGAAAATCAACTTGTGAGCAAAGTCCATTTTTGCTTTTGAGCCACCCAGTCTGTGGTCTTTCATTACAGCGGCCTCAGCGAATGAATATAATGCCTATGTGACCTCCAAGGACACTCTCAACTTAATGAGGGCAGCAGCCATATCTGTCCTGTCCGCTACGAGGGCTCAAGTCCTGACACGGGGGAGGGGCCCAATGAGAAGCCAACACATTGCAAAAATGACATAACAAATAGGAAATGCGCGATGCCTGGGTGGCTCAGTGGGTTAAGCATCTGCCTTCGGCTCAGGTCATGATCCCAAGGTCCCCAGATCAAGTCCCGAGCTGGGCTCCCTGCTCAGCGGACAGCCTGCTTCTCCCTCTCCCTTTACCCTCGACCCTGCTTGTGCTCTCTCTCCCTCTCTCTCTCTCACTTGCTTGCTCTTGCTCTCTCTCTCAAATAAATAAATAAAATCTTTAAAAAAATATATGAAATGTGGAGTGTTTACAGAAATTAAGATTAACGTCAAACACACAGCCTTAGAGTGTGATGGAAAGGAGTGGCTTCTTCTCACAGTAAGGGCCACGCAAGCAAAGAGAGGGATGAGAAGGTAACCAACCATGCCAGTCTCTTTTTGTTCTAAGCAGATTTTAAAATATGCTTGCAGTGTCAACTTGTGGACATTATAAATAGATAATTTCCAGATAATTATTGAGGGAGAGTAAGTTAATTAAGTTGTTTGCCTTTATGCACTAGGGTATATGTGAGCGTGCCTGGCTTGAGAGAGAGTCACTATGGGATGCCCAGCACTAATTAACTTGGGCTTAGGTGCTGAACATAGAAAAAAGCAGGCATTACGGCTGAGTTAGTTGTATTTAAGGAAACTGCATTTCATGATACGACACTTTTTTAAAAGTATGTTATTTATTTGAGAGAGACAGAATGAGGGAGCATGAACAGGAAGGAGCCCCTGGCCCCTCGGGGAAGCAGACCCCCCGCTGTTCAGGGAGCCTGATGTATCATGACCTAAGCCAAAGGCAGATGCTTAACCCAGGGAGCCACCCAAGTGTGCAATACACTTTCCAAAGGTGATCTTTGCCAAGGTAAAAATAGACCTGCTTTTTCTTCTTGTGACAAATGTGCCTTTACTCTCCACCATTCCCCCCACACTGTCTGCAAGATGGTGAAGATTTCTCAAAATGACTTTTTAGGCAGAGAGAAGAGTAGGGGAAGTACCCCGCCTAAGAATGGGTAGTTTTCCATGGCTTGAAATCAGAAACTGAAAGTTAGGATTAACTGCCCCTGAAAAGCCAGTGTGCAGAGTTACATTTCCAGCTGGTCCACAAAATCTTGTTGAGCTCGTAAGTCCAAGACCAGTCCACAAAAATCTATCCAACCCATAAGCGTGAGACTACTAACAGTGACCACCTGGTCCCTCCTTTCCAAGGCACTAAAAGAAGAAAAGGTGGCTTCATCCACTGCTCCTCCACCTAGGAGGAAGCAATGGTTTTTTTTTTCTCTCTAGTTCTCCTCCTAACCCCCCACTTTTACATCTTTTCCAAATCCTATTACCTCTTCCTCCTGGTGCCAAGCACTGTAGCCCTCAAGTCAGGTAGGTTCAAAAATTAGGAAGCCACATCTCTGCTCCAACATAAAATAGCATTCCTGCAATGCCAGGATCCCAGCTAGGGGTCAGGAGGAATCAATCTCAGGGACCTCATTTACACTATACTCAGTGCCCTTTCTTTGTCCATGCAGGTACAGTGACATTTTAAAAGATGATTACGACTCTCAAATAAAACTCCAACTGCGCAATAAGGCATTTAGCCATCTATCCATCCATCCAGCAACTAAAAACCTACTCTGTGCCCAAGCTTTCATTTGGAACGGTGTGGTGTTAGTCAAGTCCACAGATAAGTACCAGCCTTACTTTCCCAAAGACGAGGTCTCTGAGTTTGCCTCTTTGTAGAGAAAGTCTCATTGCTAAACCAGCAGGTAAAAGAAAAGCAAGACACAGAAGCCAGGGTTTGTTTGTGTAAATTTCACCATTTAAAATCTCACTGCCAAGCACATCTATTCTCCTATGAAGAAGAAAATGTTTTGTTAAGTATGAAATGCTAGAGCTAGATTGGGAGCCTACCTCCAATTCAGTGGAGATCAAATTCTCTCTATATGCTGCTTTCTAGTGTAAGAAAACAAACAAACAAGATTAGCTATTACATATATTCACTGCTGGCACATCCCCTCCTCCCTCCCCCTACTACGCTCTGAGCTACATGACATGATGCTCTGAGTCCTGCAGAAGTGACCTGTGATCTCACAGAGACAATGACCATCTGATGCAACTAGAAGCAAGGTTAAACAACAACAACAAAAAAAATCACAAAAACTCTAAAGCACTTCCTCTATAGACACACCTCAATTTAACTCACCATCCTCTGAACTCTCAGAAGGAAGAATCAAAACATTTTTAATCAGTCACAGGTATCGTGTATTGAGTGCCTACTGTGTACCAGCCACTAGGCAACACACTTTTCCCAAGTATCACAGAGGTTCTGTGGGACAGCTGCTCTCATCACTCCCAGTTCACGGACAAGGAAGCGGAGCCTCGCGCCAGCTAGAGAGCTCCATCAGAGCACACCACGAATCAACAGCAGAGCTGGGGTTTGAGCCCAGGTCTGTCAGAGTGTGCTGCCCTTAAAAGGAGGTTGCACTGTCCAGTCCATCTGCAAGTCCAAAGCTTCTGTGGACATCTGTTCCAGCCACTGTCCAGCCTAAGTCACAGATGACCTAGAAAGAATGAATCATCTAAGTAAATCAAATGCTAGAATATTCTGCCTGTGAATTCCGCCTACCTCCTATCTCACCCTCTCCTCTCCGAATGGGAACACAGTGATTTCTTTCACACCTCCAAGGGTCCGTTTTACACCCAACTGTAATTACCCCCAATGCTGGCTGCCAGTCACTTGTTGACACTGGCTATAAGACATATTGGTTGACGTCCAATTTTATCCACATCTTCTTTCATCCATTCAAACTTCAAACTCTCACTCCTCAAGATGTAATACTGCAACTCAACTCAACACATGGTAAGTCTCTACATAATTATATGTGTCAAGTACACAGATATGGCCCCAGCTCAAGGGTGGGCTGCAACTCTGGCTGGGGAAACATGGCACCAAACGTGTAAGCCAAAGGAGGAAGGAGGAAGGATTCTTCCGGTGGGAGAAATTCTAAAATGCCTAAATCATCAGAGACCTCGGAAACGTGGAGTGATTCTGTGTAGCTCCAAGAACAAGGGAATCAATGGTGGTGACAGGCTGTGGCTGTTTTTATTTTGACCACGAAACACTCTACCCCGCAGGAAAAGGGGCGCCAAAATTTTCCGGCAGCACAGCGACAGGAGCATTTTAAGTTTCAGGAAGATGACACAACATATGCCAACATTCTGGGGGCTTGACTGGCTCTCTATCCAAGAGGCACGACAAACGCCCCCATCTTTAGATTTCATGTGTCCGGTCTGTTGGGCTACGAATGATGAACATCAAAAAGCACTGTTTATCTTTCTCCTTTCTCATTCTCTTAATTCAGATACAGCGCATTCTTGCCCCGCACCTATTAGATACAAGCTGTACCCTGTATTCAAACATTTGAACCCCAGAAGGCAAGGGAAGAGGCGGGCCTGCATTTCAGTAAACCTTTACGGGTCGGAATGCGATGCTCATAATTAAGATGATCTGAATTTCCCCCAAAGCTTTCCCTCCCCCAATTCATTGATAAAGTCTTGATTAAAAATACAGACATTTTGTCATCCTTACTACATTTACCTCATCTCAACACTCTCCTGACTGGGTGAAAGCTAATGCTGCTGCTTCTGTCTGGTCAATTATTGCATGGACACAAGGGACCAATTAATGCCATCCATAAAAGCCTGAATCATTCTGTCAATTAACGAGAACTAACTATGTCATCAGATATATTACTGGTGAGCAAGTCTATTTGGTTGCAATATGTCTTGAAGGAGAGCAGTATCAAATGAATCACAATTGACTTGGACAACTGCTAGCATAATTTCGGAAGATGAAAAGACAGATGTGGTAGTTATTAGTGGTCCCCTGAGGAATTACAGCCAAGCAATTGTAATGTGCTAAGACCGCACTAGCAGGTGCCTGCAGTACAAATCAGACAGAGGGTTAAATCAATATTTTCAATTTCTTAGGATCAATCTGGTGTTTGAACGAGATGGAAACTTGTTAGCGATTGGCAGGATGTGTAAATGAAAAGTCAAACTTCTTATTATTTGTTAAAGAGGAATGAGTGTACTGAAATCATGCCCTTGGCACAAGGTAATGCTTTCATGATCCAGTAGCTAGGGCATTCACTGAGAATCAAGCGGTTTTTAAATTTTAATAGAGTGCAAAAGGCTAGCTTTATAAAGGTTGAACATTCAAGATCTTTAAAAATGATTGAAGTGTCAATAGGAAAGTTTTGAGCTGTGACAACAGTATAGTTATTAATGATTAGTGCAAGGACCAAAAGGAAACCCTAAACTCAATGTAAAGAGGGGGGAGATAAGGTCTTACTAAGAGTGTACAGATTAAACAGAGCCTTGAGAACATGACTGCTTTTCTCTTCTTTTACTACGA
Organism: Taxidea taxus jeffersonii; assembly: GCA_003697995.1. Classification (NCBI taxonomy): domain Eukaryota; kingdom Metazoa; phylum Chordata; class Mammalia; order Carnivora; family Mustelidae; genus Taxidea; species Taxidea taxus. Next base: position 32,014 of record ML110291.1, on the reverse strand, counting down.
AGCATTCTCCCTGGGAAGGCCATTTACCAAAAACTTGGAGTACCCCACCCCCACTGTCGCTCATCTATACGGAATTTATAACCCTCGCTGAGTGACTATTTCTGACAGTACTCCCTCCTGATTTTTGTTACTTGGCTCACTGTTGATTCAGGGATAGACAATCCTTCATATGCCCTCAAATTATGAAGCTTCAACACAGAGAGAGCTCAGAACTGCAAACAAGTAAAACTTGTCCTAATGCATTTTGTGTGTACATAGTAACCAGCTTAATCATTACTAGGGGGCAGTGTGGTTCACAGGAAGGAGTCAGAGGGATGTGGGTGGGAATCTGGCACCTGGGGCTTCCTCGCTGTCACATGACTATTCTAGAATCATTTATCCCATATGCTATAAAGGGGGGCAGAGGAGGCCTCCTTCCTCCTCTACCTGCTGGAAGCAATAAATCCCCAGCCTGGCATATCCATTAGAAGTACAAATGTTTCCTTCCTATTTAAAATGAAGTGGCATACTTCAATAAGAAATACATACCAAATACAAGATGAAGCTTAAATATATAAAGCCAATTTAAGTAGTTACACACAAACTTTCCAGAATCAATAAAAAAACTAATCCAAACACATATTTCTTGACTCTATAAAAGCAAAAATTTTTGAGACACAAAGATAATGAGGCAGAGCATCCACCCTCAAGGAGTTCAAGGGGAATACGCACCCAATTAATTAATGGTGAACAAAGCAGATCTAAGATCAGCTAGGGTCACTGGGGGAATTCGAGGTGGCGTAAGGCTGGGGAAGAGCCGAAGAGCCTGCAGGAAGTCCACAGAAGGAGCCCTGTTTGAGACAGCCCCTGAAGAGAGCCCAAATGCAGACCAGACCAGCAAGGGAATAGGAGGGAGGAGGGAGAGAGAGGGAGGGGGAGAGACAGATGCAGCAGGCCTCTTGGACTGGGGGCTGTGGAAGTCCAGTGACTGAAGCGTAGTTGAGGGAAGCGATTTCGGGCAGAAAGAGCTTCATGTGCCGAAAAGACTTCATCTGTATAACTGAATGGCAGGAGCCGGCCTTCACAACAGGGAGAAGGGGGGAGGAGAGGCGGCCACCTTCCTACCATCAGCTCAGGGGTGGGGGCCCCCGGGTCAGATGACAGGGCCACAGCATAAGGCTCAGCCAGAGAAACAGTGGAGGCAAGAAGACCATCAGTGGGTGTGGTGGCTTTTTTCATTTTTACAATGGTCACCTAGAGGAACTAAAATGTATGTATGTGTGATGTAATTATAATTAGTATTTAATATATATATCACTCATTTATAATTAATGTGTAACAACGTGTGTGTGTGTCTATATGTGTATGTATATTACACACAGGCTAACAGATTTTTTTTTTTTAAAAGAATGGACACATTCTAGGTTTTGTTTATTAAACACACACCAGCAGCAGACACCAAAGAGCATGTGGGGCTGGGCTGTATTGCTCAGAAGGCAGCTCTCCCACGTCAAACGAGTCTCTGCGACCTTGGGCACCATGCCCTGCCCACCTCAGAGTATGAGGATCTCCAGGCCAGGCAGTAACTGGGTGAAGCCTTCCCTTCGGTGACTTGCAATGAGAACAGATCAATACTCGGGCTGCCCAAATGGGGGACCAGGTTTGGGAAGAGTCCTCTTTAGGGCCCAGGACTCGGGGCTGTGGTGCCCTGGAGAGTCGCTGCCAACTGCCCAGGCAGCCCAACAAATGAGGCAAGCCAGCCAAGGGGAAGCTGCCCACTTCCTGCCAAGACAATATAGGCAGACACAACACAAGCAGAGAAATAAGAGGATGAGCAGTGCTGATTTCACTAAGGGACTCAGAAATTAAAATTATAATAGAAAAAAATCACGTCTTAGAATTCAATCTACATTTCTTTTTATTAGAGGTATGCTTGAGAACTCACTGGAAAAACCATGCATCTTGGAATCTGCAGACACGGAAGAATAATTTGACTCCCTGAAATACAACAGGGTCTTCCCACCTCTGTGCCCCTTGCTCACCCCCACTTTGTCCATCGGAACACTCCCACACCTCCAGCAGCCTTTGTGAATCCCTGCAGGGCACACTGTCCTCTGGCCTTCCCGACCCAAGTGAGGTGAGTGAGTGAGGCCCAGCTTGGTCTCCAGCATGTTCTTTTCTCCTTATGTGGTCACTGTCACTCTCAACCACCTCATCTTTTTCTCAGTTCCCTCCTTCAGTGTCAGCAAGGCCAAGTCCCTCTACTTCCTAATGACACAGGGATCTCTCCCACCCCCAAAGTCCTTCCTTGATGCTCCCCTGGCCTCCAAGTCTTCAACCTTTTCTCCCTCAATCTCTCTCCACTCCCAAGATACAACTCATCAAACTTCTCTGACCTTGCCCTCTTTGACAAACAGCTACAAACTCTCCCCCTGACCAACCTTTTTATTAAAAAAGCCCTTCAGTGTCTTGTGGTGAGTGTCACGGAGGGAAAAAAAAGCTGGCCTCAACAGTCTCATGATGGCAACACATGTATGTCCTGTCCTGCCTTACCTATCCCCTAAGCGATCACAGGTAAGGCGCCCTGTGCTGTCCTCATGGTGTGGCACCTGCTCAATATACTCTAAGTCTTGTAGCTTTTGTGATGAGTGTACCACAGGCACCCAAGTTCATGCCTCATCTGTACAACTCTGGTAAGGGGCCAGCAGAGCACCACAGGGGCAGATCCTCCATCTCCCACACGAGGCAGAGAGAGCCTCGCATGCAGAAGAAGCTCAATAAATAGGCAGATAAAGGAAGAAAACCACTCATCTGGAAGATCAGTACGAGCATGCCATGCACAGTCACTGTTCCAAGCCGGCAAGAATAAGGAAGAAATCAAGATCGTTTTCTTGAGTTCAGTTTTTCTTCTAAAGACAAATATTAGAGTCAGCAATGTTGTATACCTGAATCACAGCTGGCGCGAACTGCGGCGGTAGACCCAACTGCTCCCCAGGGCACACCCCTGGTCCCCTGGTGACCTCAGGCACAGCAACAGGCATTGCCAACAGGCTGGGGGAGGGGGAGTAAGGGATGCTTACACAGGGAAGGAAAAGTCGAGTGGGCTCATCTGCTCATTCTTTTTTCTCATATATTTTCTGAAACTCTTGTCTTGGGCCAGGCACCATGAAAGGCTCTTAGGATTCAAGGGGAAGCATGGGTCAGTCTCTGCTGTGCAGAACTGTTTGGTCGATTGGGGCAAAGTGCCTGGGTCACTCTGCCTGCTGCACTTGGGGTCTAGGGGGAGCCCCTCCGACGCGGGGGCCTCCACACCCACCATCCTTGCATGCATTCAGCAGGTCAGAGAGCTAAAACCACAAAAAAGCAGCTGGAAAGGAGGAGCAGGAAAGAAATTTTTCTTTTTTGGGGTCAATTTTCTTTCCAAATCCTCACCAGCTGAAAACAGGGAATGTATGCTTCATAAACATCCTCATTTGCAGAAATAGTTTGTGGGACGGATATAAGAGAATTTAATTTATGTGCACTCCACTCATTCCCAGAAAGGGTTTGAGGCAGGTTCAGAACAAAATACATAGCAAACACAACACTGAGACAGAGTAAAACTAAGACAGGAGTAAGATTATCCAGAAAAAAAGCAAAGCACGTTCTCTCCCGGAGAGTCTATGCTGGCGGGTTGGGGGCTGGGGGGAGACTGTGAGTGGAGAAACCATTCACTCAGATTTTTAGTTAGCCTGCACTTAAAAAAAAAAAAAAAAGAAAAATCACAGTGCCATGGGGTGGGATATGTGTATTTTCTTGTCTTCGGTTTGGTGAAAAGAAAAGCTATACCTTTAAGAAATCCAACTCACAAATGCCAGCTTTTGAAACCAAGGTTCGGCAAAGAAGAGCCAATAAAAAGGCTGTAACTTGAAACCGGCCCACACAGCACAAAAAGAAAAGAGAGAGGTCGGCCTGGGCGCCCTCGGACACGCCCTTCTAACTCGGTTCTAGAACAGCAGCGCCCAGTCTGCAGGACAAGAAGCTAATTGACTCCAATGTCTGCTGCATAAGCTATAAAGTAAGGACATAAAGAACAATATGAACATACAGCGCCCTCAGTTACATAAAAAGGCCTGCTGTCGGACGCCACACTGCGCACCAAACAAGCAGGACGACTGTTCCCGCAGCCAGCACTGGGCAAGAAGGAATAATTAGCGTACTTGTGAATTAAGTGTCTACCGGGAAGGGAGCTCCATCCTGCAGCAGTCCCGCAGCAATGGCCCGACAGCGACCTTGGCCCCCAAGACTCAAGCTGGGAGTTTTTTAAGATCTTTATTGACAGTCGTGATGCAAGCAAATACGTACTTCAGCCACCGCTGAACCCAACGCTCACTCTACTGTGACCGTTTCTCATTCGCTGAAACACACATGCACCACACTCCTGAAGTTTCACCAACTGCTACCTTCCATTACCAGGAAATGTCATTTTATTTTTTCATTGGCTAGGATAAGACTTCTGCCAAAAAAGGAGGAATGGTGACCAAAGCATCCATCTGAGCTGTCCTGGCACAAAGAGGGCAAAACACAATGTCAAGTCCACATGCAGCTGTCCAGAGAGTTGGGGGGGGGGGCGGGGGGCTGCAAGGAGGGGGCCAGAAGTAAAAATACCTTTGGTCCTAGGATTTTTTTCATCCACCAACATAATGAACGCAAAAAAACTTTTTTCTTCCCCCAGCAAAACTGAACCAAAGCAAGCAGGCTCTGTGGTCTGTCACTAGGACAAAACCTACTGATCGGGGCCTTATCTGATGCATGAGAGAGTCTGCACCAAGAACCATATAGGTTATGGCCTAGAGTCAGTGGATCTGAGTGCAAATCTCTGCTCTCCCTTCTTAAGAGCCACTGTCGTTTATAACAAGGCACTAACTTTTCTGGGCCTTAATTTTTCTATTTGTAAAATGCAGACAATAAACGTCGTTGTCATCTCAGAGCCCTCCCCCACCCAGCACTGTTGCGAGAATGAAATGAGAGGTCTCTGAACGCCACCTGACACTAGTAAGATTCCAGAACTTTGTCTGTTTGGAAACTCAGAAAACACCAGGCACAATCTCGGCATCTCATGACGGCTGACTGCTTGCTGAGCACCGAGGCAGGTGTCTAGAGATGCAGAGAAGTAAAAGGCACAGTTCTTGGCTGTGAAGAGCTCGCAGGCTAGTGAGAGGCAGGTATCTAGGTTTAGGGCTAACATGACACTAGGCATGGTTCACTGGAGATAATGAATTCTAAATCCTTCTCCCTCACCTCACTTAATTCTTCTGCATTCAGGAAAATCCACTGGGTTCTATCCAGAAAGCTTACGTCCCTAAGAACAAAAGTAACAGAACTGACGAGTGGCATTTCACCAGCACCCAGAGGTATTCTCAGAGACAGAAAGCTGAGACAAATTCCCTCTTGCCCTTTAGTTAGTTACTCTATGAATTCAAACCACAGGGAGCACAGCAGCCCCAAAGGAAATCACGTCTGGAATGACAAAAAGACTGTGCTCCCAACCTTTCAAATGAGAAGTATTTTACGAAGCAGCCTCTGCATGCAATGCCTGGGAAAACCTTGTCCGGGAAGCTTCAGGAGTCAGACTTCCAAGCCCAGGGACCTAAACTCCGATCTATGACAACATTAATTAATAATGGGTTCCTATATGCTAGGTACACTGCTAAACCCTTACACACATTACATCATTTGATGTTCAAAGCAACACTAAGGGAAAAGTAATTTTCCTGTCTCTGTCTTACAGATAAAACTAAGGTCTTGAGGATGTTAAGTAACTGGCCCAAAGTTTGCCCAGCTGGTAAGAAGAAGACCATGACCTGACACCAAGCAAGCTGATTTCAAATCCTATGCAAGTTCTTATCACACTATATAATATATTGCATCAGTCTGGTCTGCGTGCATTTCCTACTCCCGTGTTCTTTTCTTGAAAACTGTTCACTCACACTATTTTCTCTGGAGGACAAAACCTCACTATGGATTTCCTCCTCTGCAGGCCCCACTGGACCCACAGTTGATATGGAAAAGTGTAATCCAAAGTACAAAGCCCCACAACAACCTGTTGTTCTTCTCCAAGGAAATATTTCTCCTGAAAAGTTTGGAAAGTTAGAGGAAGACAGGACAAAGATCTAGAATAGCCCAGAGAGTTTTAATTCTGGTTGGTTGGCTAATAATTTTAAAAAATCCAACCTTACTCTGAACAAGAAAATATAGTTACCTAATGTGTTCACTTCTCAGCCACTGGATAAAGAAAGAATTCTAAAATGACAATCTTTAATGCTAACAAAGGTATACTGAGATGGTCCCATATGCCCTGCCATCCAACCTTCTAGAAAGCAGTCTGGCAAGCTGTGCTTCTGGTTTCGTATCTGAGAACTCTTTGCCTAACCCAAGGTCGTAAAGATCATTTACTATGCTTTTTTTCCTGGAAGATTTAGCTTCAGCTTTTATATTTAGGTCTAGGTCCCATTTTGAGGTAATTTCTGTGCACAATGTGAGGTAAGTGTTTAAATTTATCATTTTGTGCATGTGGACATCCAATTGTCCCAGCACTATTTGTTGAAAATTCTACCTTTTCTTTATTAAATTACTTTGGGTTTCCTAAAAAAAATGCTTTGGGATCTTTGTAGGAAAAAAAATAACAACTGACAATAGATGAAATGGTTAATTTCTAGCTCTCAACTCAGTACCATTAATTCATCCTTACATCAATAACAACACATAGTCTTGACTACTCTAGCTTTGTAGTAAATTTTGAGATAAAAAAGTGTTAAGTCCCCTACCATCTTTTTTTTCAAAACTGTGTTTTTTATTCTGGGCACTCTCCATTTCTGTGTAAAAAGTTTGGAATAGGTTGTCAATTTCTAGCCCCACCTCATCCCCTGCAAAAAGGCATGCTGGGATTTTTACAGGGATTATCCTGAATCTCTACACCAACATGGGAAGAATTAGTAACACTGCATCTTCCAATCCATGAATACGGACTACCACCCCATTTATTTAGATCTTCTTTCATTTTTCTCAGCAATATTTTATAGTTTCCGGTGTACAAGTCTTATAATCCTCTTGTGAAATTTATTTCAAAGAATTTTATTTTTTGATATTTTGAATGGGACTGTGTTACTTTTCACTAGTAGATACAACCGATCTTTGTATATTGGCGGGTACCCTGAAAACTGGCCGAACTTAATGGTTCTGGTAGGTTCACCATACCATGTGGTGTGGAATAGTGTGTGTGTGTGTGTGTGTGTGTGTGTGTGTGTGTGTTCCTTAAGACTTTCTACATACAGGCTTAATTTGTCTGCAAATAAAGACAGCTTCACTTCTTTATGTATAATCTCAATGTCTCTAATGCCTTAGTGTACAGTACAGTGTTGAACAGAAGCAGCAGGAGCAGAACAACCCTGCTCTTAGGAGGAAGAGTCAGCATCATTTGCACAAAGTAGTCTACTCAAGCTTTCCTGAGGACCTTAGAAAAGAGAGCTGGATAAATATTTTCTTATGCTGATGACCCGTGATCACACGCAAATGAAAAACATACTTAAAACTTGAAAAAAAAAAATCAACGTGTGTTTTAAATTAAGAACAGAGAACCAAAAATGTCACCTAATAGATAAATCATAAAAAGTTACTAAAAGTTAAAGTGGTGTCACGCACTGATGGTGTACAGTGAGGAGAAGGTGACCCAGGAAAGGGCAAACAGAGAGCCACTGCCAGCCCCTCAAGGCAGCATGGCTCTCAAGGCCAGGGACCTGCCCCACCAACTGCTTCCATCCCGCACAGACTTCGGTGCCCAGGCCTGGGGGCAGGGGTGAAGGGTAAGGGGACTCAGCTGTCTGGTCACAGCCCTCCCCTCAGTCTTAAAGCCAGCTGGGAGTGATCTCTGCAGGGCTCTGGCAGAGGAGGAAGCCTCCAGTGGGCTTCCCTGCACCAATTTTCACACATAGGATCTCTTATCTTAACAAAGCAGGCAGACTTCTTTACAACCCAAAACCAAAAAACAAAACTTGCTTCCAGGACAGAAATCCTGTGCAGGATTGTTTGCAAGGATGCACTGGCCCCGGAGACCTTGTTTTCTCTGAGAGGTAAAGTTCAGATACCCCAGCAAGAGGCACAGATGGGTGCTCAGAATCCACTGCTGGAGGAAACGGGCTCAGACACACTCACACCATACTGTGGGCACGACGGCCGGCCTCGCCCACTGCACCAGCCTGCACGCTCAGACCGGCCAGGCTCACAGACAATGGCTGAATGCCGACTGCATGCAGAACCCGGGACCCACAGTGTGTCCTTGGTTATTTGTAACTTGCCTGTTCCATCACACAGTGCAATCAATCTGACCGGTGAGTCAACAAGCCAGACGTTCGTTACAGGTAGGGATCTCGCAGGAAATAAATTTCAAAATAAACACTCACTCAAAGGACTTAAAATCTAGCCGGAATGAGAGAGGAAAAAACAAAACGTGTGGGCAGAACTAAAGCTCATTTCCCTAATTGTGTAGAAGTTCTCCTTTTCCAGTATCTCAGACAGGTGGAAAGCCATCATCACTTAGTCTCCCCAAGAATCAGAAGAAATATG
>ML110291.1:0-18434 GCA_003697995.1 Taxidea taxus jeffersonii | reverse complement strand
CTGGCAAGTTCCTGCTCCAAAGACCTCTTGTAGGGTGTTCCGATTTCATCACCCATGCAGACAATTGATCTCAAAGAAGCTCTGAGACATGTCTGACTTGTAGCTCTGAAGGTCTGAGATCATGGTTTGGGTGAGAAGGAGCACGCTCTGGGGGCGGGAGGAGAGGAAGAAAGGAAACACAACTGTGCCTTTCTTCTCTGGAGACAAAGTGCTATTACACAGGAAGGCTCTGGACGCCCCCGAGGAGGGGTGGGGGCAGGGAGCGCCTGTGGCTCTCCCGTAGCATGGCCCTGGCTTGCCCCAGGATGGAGCCGCTCTCCAGGCCCCACAACAGCAGCGCCCTGTGGGTTGCAGGAAATTACTCTCGGGCACGGGCCCAGAGCAGATTTCGTTCGAACCGGATCACATCACACCCCAGACACACTTCCCCACTTAAAATTGTTGCCATCCAACTCTGCACTGACGGAGAAGTTTATATGCCACAACCTGGCACACAGTGTCCCTCCAAAGCCCTGACAATCCGTCCCCTTGGCCTTCAACTTCCTCCCCTCACTGCACAAGCCTCACACTCCAACCACCACAGTCCTGGCCACCTGGCTACGACGCTGGTTCAGTTCCCCCACCTTGACCCTAGGACGATGGAGAAACTGCCCACCCCCCCGCGTCCTCAAGAAGCTCACAATCAGGGTGAGAAAGCCAAGGTTTTGAGCGTTATGGCTTATCGTAAGAAAATCAATACGCCATTTAGTTGTCTGTAAAACACAGTGACATGGTTTTCACTCATCATCTCCAATGGTTTAAGCTGCGCCCATGTATTACAAAATAGAACTGCTTCTCAAACATCTTCCACTGTGAAATGGAACACACACACATAAAAGTAAGACCTAAGTGGGCTGCTGAAATGAAGGATCTAAAGTGAAGACTTGTAGTGGTGACTTGTTTTTTGTAAATTACCGACACCAGAAACTCCCCCCCCACGGGCCGATCCAGGTTTCCTGCTGGTAAGGACACTGTGACCATGCAGCCGGCGCCCAGCACTCGAGGGCACAGGGACAACCCTGGAGCGCAAACCATTCTCGCAACTGGCCGGGTGGCCATCGGCCTCATCTCAGCACCCTACTACTGTCTGGACTGCGGTCAAAATACATTCCAGGTTTCCAGGGCAGCCCCAATTCTAAAATTCCAGTTCTCTGTCTCCATAAACCATCAAAAGTGCCCCAACTTCATTCCTACGGATCCCCAGACTTCCTGTTAAGCCAGAAACAACATGGAAAAGCAAAACAACCTTGAGCATACCAGAAGCCCCAAACTGGGGTTCCTCCAGCCTACTTTCTGGGTCTGCTTACTTTCTGTAGTTCTCTCGCAAACCTCAGAGGACTCGGATGCTTCTCTATGGGTCCCCGGCCAGTCCTAAGCTGACTCACATAGATTTTCTCATTTCCACCACTAAGCGTGATAAAGGTTGCAAGTATTTCCGGTATGAGTATAAATTGCTTCTGTAAACCCCAGCTTGGGAGTGCCTCGGGACAATTTCACACTACTCTAGTTCAATGTCTCCCTGTCGCCCTCTAAGCTTGAGAAACCCATTGATATTGAATCTCCTTTGACAGCGAAGGCAATTATGAGAGTTCCGTGTGAGGGAAGAGGGGAGGGCCAAGGAGAGCACGGACAGAGGGCAGTTGTGAGGACCGGACTTGCCTGACCCTCCAGACTCAAAGGGCTTTCATCTTTCCGAGGAGCCGGGAGCCCCAACTCTGGGTCATTAGCACCATCACCAAATCTCCAAACCAGACATGTCCCCAGAGGGGCCCCAAAGCACTACTTCCTCAACTTTTCATTTCTGACTCTGAGAAAAAAACAAATCCCGTGTCCTTTGAAAGAGTTTAATGACATGTGGCCATGTGAGAGAACAGCTCAAAACACATCCTCTCTTTATACAAATGGGAACAGTGGCGCCACGGCCCATGCAGGGGACCCCAAATTTAAAAGAGGCAGGACAACTGCCGCACGGCATCATGGGGACAAAGAGTCGGCACTCAGTTTCATGCTCTCGGGAGTTCAGAACAAAGGTTAAAAAATAAAAGGTGTTTAATGGTTATTAGGTGCAACTACCCGCATATATGAAAAGTAATGAGAGCCTGTCTCCCAATTTCCTATAGGTTGTCTGCCAAATTCCTGCCTCCTTCACAAGAAGACAGAATCGGCAGTGTTTTCTTTGCCATACAGATAGACCCCATGTCACTATAAACAAACGCGGCTTTCTTTGCAGCTAATAACCACAATGTGTGGGTAAGAAACCTCTCCAGTATAAACCCGTGGGGACAAGGCTGCATTGTGGGCATTAAATAATTATAACAATCTGACATGAGTCAGAGGATTGTTTTTCAATGGCCCTGTGCTCTTCAAACTTTCAAGTCAACCCCAAACTCTCTTTCCTGGCACTCTGTCCCTGTGCTGGCCTATTGTGAAACAACCCTCATTCTTTACAGTTTGGTCCCACTGCAAGGAGCTGGCAACGTGGGCACTCATGAAATATTAACACGTTACATTGATTTTTTTTTTATAAGTGTGGCCAACAGTGGATCAATTATATTACTATGAAAAGCTTTTCATAATTCACAGGGGGGGCATCAGGATCTCATTTCGAGACAGTACATGGATCGAAGTCGACAGTTTTGAAGAGGACAGCGCTCACATGCACAGAATACATTAAATGTGATGGACAGAGTAATAATTCACTGTCCACAAAAAAGGAAAATGTTTCAATCTGGTAAAATGATAAAAATAGGGTATACTATATCAACAAGTTGGGAATTAAATCCATGGCCGTCTCTCTGTCAACAAGAATAGAAAAATCCCAATTGCTGGCAGTATATATACCCCCCTTCTGGCTGACCACCATCTGTTTATCCCCACCTCTCTCAAAAGTAAAATTTGTGAACTTCTAGATAACAGAAGAATGATCTCAACCTGCCCTTGTTTCTGAAGCACCTTTTATTCCAAGAACATTAGCAGCTGGCCAGAGAGAACAAGTGTCTCCTGGCTTGCGTGTGCCCATGGGGCACATGACTCAAGATTCTTGTTGATCTGGCAGCTGGTGACCAGAACAGACTTTTCTCTGTAGCTGTGCAGGGTACATAAACTTCACACAGGATGCCCCACCAAAGGTGGGCATTTCAAAGAGCGTTTGGTTGGGGGGCTCCCCAGCAATTCTCAGATCTTGAATTCCACACTGAAATGCTGCAGAGTGAGCTGTGCCCAACTTTGTTCCCTCCCACTAAACCATGAGAACATATCAAGAGCAAGAACCAAGGCTTCATCATCTTGTTACCCCCTTTTCTGGCACTGGAGATGTGCGCCAAAGATGTGGTAAATGAGAGGTACTCGGGAGGCTCAGTTGAGTAAGCATCTGACTCTTGATTTCGGGTCATGATCTCAAGGTCCTAGGACTCAGCTCCACAATGGTCTCGGTGCTTGGCATGGTGTCTGCTTGAGACACTCTCTCTCCTCTCTCTCTCTCTCTCTCTCTCTCTCTCTACCCCTCCCTGCACGCTCTCCAAATCAATCAATCAACCCATCAATGCTGAATAAATAGCCGCAGAGTCTGGCTTCTCCCTCCCACTCTGGAGCCCTGCATCTGACTTGTGCATAGAAGCTGAATTTATCCTTTCTTACATGGACCCACTGCATCGCCAGGAGAGAAAAGTCATCCAAAGGGCCACCTTCCAGATCTCCCAGATTAGGAGCCCAATATGGAAATGCCCCCTAATAAGCTGACAAATGCTTTCTGTTACTTTTGGGCTTCTAAGCATTAGGAATACCAAAAAGGGCTCGCACACATTACATTGTTGAGCCAACGCTGAAATCCCCTGGAAAATAAATATGCAGAAGAAAAGAGGCTCTCAGGGGCAAACGATTGACAACCTTGGCTCCAGTGTCCTAAAAATTGAACCAGGGCTGGAATAAGCCTTTCCAAAACCCTACAGGGGCTTTCCAGAGGGCTGAGTGGGAATGTGGTCACACAGGCACTAAAATGACAGAGGGTGACAGCAAGGTGGGCAGTCTGAGTTCTATCCGGCCCCAGGTACAACATAGTTGCAAGGGTATTAACACTGGTTTAAAACAAAACAAAACCAAAAAAAACCACCCAAGAGCAGGCCTGGTGTGACTGTGGAAGGCTCCCGAAGACACTTGGCCTCAGCCTGATAGCAGCTCCTGACAAAGAGAGGACAGGGCGGTCACCGGCTTGCCCAGCCTCAACAGAGGCCCCGCCGGGGCTCCTAAGAACCCTCCATCTTCTGAAAAGCGAGAAGGACTTCGGTCAGGGCCAAATCAAAACTGAAGTGCTATAAAAAGCAATTTAAGAAAAGATTAGGTTTATGTCATATTTATGATCCCAACTTGCTGCCTGCCTGCCTTCCCCTGAGCCAGCGAAGTAACAGAAAAGAATCCTTCAACCTTTAAGTCAGGCGACAAGGCTTAATGTGTTGGTGTGGCCGGCACCTGCTCTCTCCTGTGCCACCGCGCCGAACGCAGCCGTCCCTCGTGGGCTCGGCCTCTGCACCGAAGAGCATGGAGGCCACCCGCACGCGTGCACACACACATGCCCGAAAACCTGCCAAATCCCTGTGCTTCCGCCGAGATCAAAGCTTAGTCTAGTCATCACCCGGTCATTAAAACTACTTATCACCCGGGTACCTTCAGCTCAATTTTTCACCTAGAACGCCTGTTACCAGGGACATGGCCTCACATCCACACTAAGTTTTAATTAAGGAGGAAAGTCAGTGCACACGCAGCCACACACGTGTGTTTCACATTTTTGTAATGTGGGCTCATTCCGTTTCTGGAGCTGCTTTTCTTCTGCAGATTCCTGTGTTTAATAGCCCTATCTTCTGAACTCTTTTAAATGTTGTGTTAAGTAGGAATGAAACATTTTGAGGAACACACACCACGTGGAAATTGTTGGGGGGAGGGGGCGCAGAGAACACTGTTTCTTCCAGAGGCAGCTGGGAGAGGGAGGGAAGAAAAGAAGGAGGAGGGAAGGAAGAAGGCTTCCGGCCCCGGCAGACCTGTCTTCCAGCTCACTGGGATAGACGCAGGTTCCACTTGAAAACTCAGTCTCCCTGAGATTTGGGGACAGGGGCTCTGCAGCCAAGAGAATGAAACCTACTCTTATCTCTAACACAAAACTGGCTTTGATGTTGGCCAGCTTGCTTGCCTCTTTCCCTTTTCAACTGTGGTTTATCAGCAGCAATATCTCCATTAAGCACTTAGTCAGCAGCCATTAGGGGGCCCAGTCCTGCACTGGGTGCCCATTCCCGAGTAATAAAAGGAAAAAGCGTGTGCCTTGTGCACGGGCGGGAGCATCAGTGGTGGTTGGGTGGGCGGACACACACACACAAGTGCTCTCGGTCCGTCAGAGGGTGGTGGGAGCGGAGAGAATTCCAGGCCCCCTCACTCTGCGCCCTTCCCCCTGCAGGCACACTCGTTCTCCAGCACTGTTGCTTTATTTGCAGCTTGACCTCTCCATCACTTCTGGTCAGGACCTCCCCTCCACTGCACTGGGGAGCCTTGACAAGGCCAGGCCCCTCATGTTCCCTGAAGCTGGACGTACCCTCCTTGGCCGAGCCCCAAAAGCCCCCTCTTCTATCCACGCCGGCTCTCCAGCCAGGACAGCAGGGACTCAAGGGTGGGAGTGTGGGGGCAGGGGGAGGGGGCCAGCACACCAACCCCCACCTCGTCAGGGCTGGCCGGAGCCCTCACACACGCTCACGTTCGTCCCCTCCTAAGGTGCTTACATATCCTGCTTCCAAGCGGAACAAACTCTCCGAGAGCGGAACTAGCACTCAACACAGGGACAGTGGCCCAGGACACTGCCCTCTGAAGACAGAGCTCCTATGCACTCCCTGGGCACCCGGGGCACCCTGCGGCCTCAGGACGGACCCCACACGCCAGAGCGCGGTCTCCAGCCTCTGCCAGACAACCTCCTTCCACCGAGAGCAAACAACGACACGCACTGTCAGCTCGTCGCCTCCCGCCCCTCCCTATACGTCAGCCCCAGTGACCAGCAAGGGTGGCGGGCAGCAGGCAGCAGGCACAGGGGCATGAGAAACAGCTTCCAGAACAGTGTGTTTGTGTCCAACTGTCGAGAACCGGGAGGCACTGCCAATGGGAAAGAATCACCTTCCTTGTAACACACTTCAGGCTTCAGACTCGCCTTGCCCAAGAGTGCTGGACCCAGGCCGGACCCCAGCCTGTCTCCCCCACCATGGGCACGGACTCAAGGCTCTGCCTGCAGGACGAGGGGACACCAGCAACCCCGCTAAAGCCAAACACGATGTGGACACCCCAGGTGAACTTGCGGTTGGGCCTCATCTCCTCAAAGCCTTATAGAAGCTTGCAAAGGAGGTGTACACTGAGGCTCAGAGAAGTTAAGTAGTTCACACAAAGTCACAGAGCTCTTCTCTTGTCAGAGGCCTCCAAGGTCCTCATGTCTCACTTTCAGAAATGAAAAGCACAATTCCTGGCTTTAACATTACACTGTTTATTAAAAGGATTGCTCTAAGGAATGGAAAACACACACACATGCACATGCACACATGCACGCGCTATGGGAATTATTACAATTCTCCCAGGCCAGACTTGGGACACAGAGTCCACACAGGCAACAGAAGGGCAAAAGTGCCCCTTGGTGCTCACCTCACCTCAGCGGCTCCTCCCTTCCTCCTCCCCAAATGGGGACCTCTAGAAGCTCTCTTAAGGGAGGCGTCTTCGATGGTAGATTGAAAGATAGCGTTCCTACTATCTTATAGGGGGAAAAACACACAGCCAACAAGCTTCCCTGACCTTACCCCACCTCTCAAGCATCTAGGGTGGTGCTGGGACACCTGGGGCTCCCACCTGCTCCCACCGCCTCTACAGCTCCAATGCCCTCAGCTCAGGGAACGTCTTCACCAGGACGGAACTCCCAGCCCCAGGCCAGCTCTAGCCTCTGGCTTAGGGGCTCCTCCGTGGCCATGTCTGTCCAGCAGAGCCCCCTGACACAGGTTCGGTGGGAACATTCAGACACCAGCTCTTCTGCCTCGCTCAGACAGACCTCACGCCCTGCCTCTTGGTCCAGAAGACCATGGAAACCAGCCCTTTCCTTTATACCAGCTGCCACACTGGCCCTTTCTTCCAGCCTACCCACGCGCCTTCCAAAATACCCTTCCATCACTTTATGGCTGTGTTCACAATCTCACCGGGTAGAGAGACATTATGCTCTGAAGCCTGTTAGGGCTGATTCTCCGGCTTGGTGTTCCTGAACCCAGATAAGCACTCAGCCACCACCTCCCCAAAGAGACCAAATTCAGTGACAACACACAGCTGATCCTCTCCGGTCCTGAATCTAGAGGCTTCATGCTTACCAAGAGGAATCCAGAAAAACTGTAAGGCCTCTAGTATCTCCAAGATTAAGCTTCCTCCTGATAAATTTCACTAGTTTCATATTAGACACTATATTTGAAAGACTGGCTAACAGTAGTAATTCAGAATTCTCCTTCAATTTTTTCATTGTTTAAGAACTTGTGCCAATGTGAATCTGTCCCTCTGTTATCACTGACCACATTCAGGACACCTCTGTTGTCCATCAGAGGCAATAAATACCTCTATCATTCCATCTCCCCAGGGGCCAACAGATAGGAAGTGTTCTTTTAACTGCCACCCTTTTAGGATTCTAATTTTGAAAGAATACCAAGTAGGGATTATCCCTGCGTGAGGATGTACCCTTCCACCCTTCTACCCAGTCATCTCTCTGTAAACCCCTGAAATCCTGCCTGTCACTCACATCCATTCCCCATGTGCCCACACCGGGAAGCCATCACTGAGTAAGTGGTGGCAAGAGGGCCATTCCCCTACCTTCCCTGTAAACCCAGGAAGCAATTTTCTCAGTCCACAACCACAAGCCCAAAGCCACAAGTTCAAAAGCCCATGTGCATTGTAAGACAGTGTTTCTGAGCACGGCCCTGGCCCTGTTGTTAGCTCTGGCCGGCGTCTAACTGCTGAGGGATAGATGGTCTATCCAATCATACGTGTGGGTCAGTATCATACCCCATGGGGTGCTTTGAGGGGCTCTTCTCAGCAGAGGCAAGAGCTTCACAAACAGAAAGAAAAAAAAAGTAGAGATCTCTTTGTTTTTGTTACGTACAAATACATTTGTAACAAACCAGACTCCCCCAACAGGATAGAAATTAGACCTCCCCACCCCCCACCCCCACACAGTCCATGACAACTGAGTACCTACTCCTCCATCCTGGGAACTTTATTTTGAAAACAGACTTTAGGGAAGTTTTAGGTTCACAGCAATACTGAGCAGAAGGTACAGAGGTGACCACCCATGGACTCTGTGTCCCCACGTATGCATAACTCCCACACTGTCAACATCCCCCAGCAGAGCGGCACGTCTGCTATAAAACTGATGCATCTACACTGACACATGATTATCATCCAAAGTCCAGAGTTTTACATGAGGGTTCACTCTTGCTACTGGACATATTATGGATTTGGGCAAATTAATGACACATACCTATCCTGGGATCTTTGTTAAACGCCACTGTGAGCAAGACCACTCCCGACTACCAGTCTAAGACTTCCCAATCCTCTCTTCCAACCCACTCTTCCTCTCCAGCTCCCTGGGCTTCTAGACCCCACCTAGAAAGCCCTTTAAACCTTTAAAGCCCACCAGGCTGCCTTTCTCCAGAATCGCAGGCACTCATCTCTGGCCTTGGCCTCCCTGGCACAAGGTAGAAGCCATGCTCTGAATATACCTGCCGTGGCTGAAGGGAGGGAGGGTCCCTTGCCCATGAGCGCAGATGCTGAGTCACGATGTGGACTTGGATAGATCTTATTGGAAAGTCTTAAACAAATTCTCATTGGGAAGAGCACTCATTTCAGGTTACTAGATTCCAAGAAATAATTAAAACTGGCTTTTAAGCAAAGAACTGGGGAAGGGGGATTAGTGGCTCTTTCAACTAAGAAGTCTTGTTCTAGCAGCTTCAGATGACATCTTCACAAATCTGTCCCCTATTGGGTTAGCTACTGGTTCCCACAGTTTGAGTCCAGGCCTCCAGTAGGTTCCTTAGAAATTTTCCTTAGAAAAATGCTACCATAGTTATAGACCTCAAGTCCTCACACACCATCCAGAGAATGTGAAATACTCAACCAAAAACTTCAGGGAAAGAAACGTTTACTTTTCCAGAAGCCCAGAAAACAAAACAAAACAAAACAAAAACATCTCATCTACTTTATCAACTCTGACTGGGCAACCAGTCACCGTGTACTAAAGTTGTTTTTTGGCTTATGTCAGTCATGGCCCACCTCCCTCCCAAATCATATAAAGAATGAGGAGGAAGGCTAGCCTGTGTGTTCTGGGTAAGAAGAGCAGAATGGATGCTAGGAGGCTTCCAAAAAATGTCCTCTACAGCCTTTTAAGGAGTGCTTAAGTAGCCCTGGGCCACCTCTGTCCAAAGGACTCCAGCCTCACAGCTGGAAATGAAAGTGGAAACCATCTCACCAGAGCAAGGGAGCAAGAGTTCTTAAACTTCTTTAAAGAACTACAGGCATCCACTAGATAAGGAAGAATCAGTAGCCCAAAGAAATGCGTCTCAGGGCCAGGGTAAGAGAGACAGTTTCTTTAGGGGCACAGACCTATCTGAGACCACTGTGACCAAAAGCTCTGGGAGGAAGGTCATGAGAAACCTCCATGGTGACTAAATGGGTTCCTGAACCCAAATCCCCATGTGGACAGGAAGTTTCCACGCCATCAACCAGCAACTTGACACAAGAGGTGCGTCTAAGAATTCCACTCAGTCCTGACGCAGGTCTACTCAGAGACAGCGTCAGGTTCCCCGGGTCAATGGTTCAGTCCTACAAAGTGGACCCCCAGTTCAGACATCAATCACATGCCCAGACAGGTTACCTGTGCTTCTGACTGACTGACCCCCTCCTCAGGTGTTTTTATTACAAAGGCAGAACGCAGGAACAGCAGGATGGAAGAGATGCATAGGGCAAGGTATGGAGAAAGGGTATGGAGCTCCCACGCCTTTTCAGAATGCACTGTTTTCCCCAATCTCTACATGTTCACCAGTCTGGAAGCTCTCGGAACTCTGACCTTTTGAGCCTTCATGGAGGCATCTCATTACACTGCCATGATTTTTTTTTTTTAATTTAAATTCAATGTATGTGCTTGCTTCAGCAGCACATGTATTTAAATTCAATTTAGCTAACGTGTAGTGTATTATTAGTTTCAGGGGTAGAATTTAGTGATTCACCAGTTGCATATAACACCTAGTTCTCATTACAATAAGTGCCCTCCTCAATGCCCATCACCCAGCTACCCCACCTCCCCACCCAACTCCCTACACAGTCGTGACTGATTAAATCATTGGCCAATTAAAAACTGATTCAACCTCTAGGCCCTTGTCCCTCTCCAGAGTAGGTGGGGGACAGGATGGGATTGAAAGTTCCAAGCCTCTAATCACCTGGTTGGTTCTCCTGGCAACCAGCCCCCACCCATCCTTAGGTGGGGCCCAAATGTCACTTCATTAACATAACTAGAGACACCTCTATCAACTCTCAAGAGGAAACTCCAAGGGTTTAGGGAGCTGTGAGTCAGGAACGGTGGATAGAGACCAAATACACACAAGAAACACCTTTTGGTCATGAGTGAGCAAATATGTATCTTCTCTATAAATCACAATAGCGCAGTAATGTTTTCTACTGTACTCATCAGCGTGAAAGATGGAGCACTGGGCATCAAACCACTGCTGATGACACTGACAGACCCAGGCAGGGAGGTACAGCACTGCTCCTGGGCACACCAGAAAGCACTAGAAATCCTGGGTCTACAAAGACGCTGAGAAAACTCAGAGGGACATGGAAAGGGAGGAAAAGTGCCAGAGAGGTCAAGACAAAAGCTTCCCTCAGCTCTCCTGTGGGCAACAAGCCCAGAGTTCTCCCAGCACACCCCTAGTTTGAGAAAATAGGAAAATGTCTCTCAGTTCAATCTGGCCATTTTCCTAGGCTTAAACCCCAACAGAGA
Source organism: Taxidea taxus jeffersonii (assembly GCA_003697995.1). NCBI lineage: Eukaryota > Metazoa > Chordata > Mammalia > Carnivora > Mustelidae > Taxidea > Taxidea taxus. The sequence continues at coordinate 7,357 of ML110291.1, read as the reverse complement.
AAATGTTCCAGCTTCCATACATGTCTCTAAATTCCCAAGCGCCTTCACTTCTAAAAAGCCTTCACCTGGTAGCAGTTACTTAGGATTTCCAGAAGAGTTCTTTCTTTTCTTTCTTCCTTTTATCATTGGTCTACAGAAGACTCCTTCACGCCTCAGGGGCATTTCCGTAACAACATGGCTGACTTATCAGGCACAGGGGCTGGGAGCTCACAAGGCAAAGCCCAGCTCCTCATGGCTGAAGCTGAAGCAGAAGCTGAAGCAGAGGGTTTTCTTCAACCTCTCCTGCATGTAGAAGTTAGCGGCTGCCCACAGGCCTCCAGTGGTAAAGCGCAGGAAGTCGGATTTCGGCAGCCCGTCTTTAGGCTTAAGTGCAGTCTTGCCACTTTATACCTGCTGCAAAGAAGAACACTGTCCCTGGAAGTGAAGAAAGGCTGTGCCCAACGTCCCAGCTGTGTCTAAAGCTGCCAGTGGAGTGGGGGTTCCTGTGGCAAATCAAGAAATACGGTCTTTGAAGATCTGGGGAATCTGAGCAGAATGGAGGGGCCACTCATTCCCCTTCTTACACTCATCTCCCTTCTTACAAAGGGCAAAACTGAGGCTTACAGAAGACCAAGGCACAGGAGCGGCACATTCACAGGAGCTGCTAGAAGTAAGAAAAGTAGCAACTGCTTCAGAAGAAAGGTCGGACTCCTGCAACCCTGACCGGACAAGGCTTCAGGGCAGAGCTGAGGACGCAGGAATGGTAGAAGCCTGTAGCCCTGTTCCATGTGCAATCCCAGAGTCCCTCTAGGCACTACTGTATGAGCCTGCTATGCCCTGTAACTTCCCAGACTATGTCTGTGGCCAGTATTTGATTATTCCTGAGAGAGACTATTTAATAAGCATAAATCACTAAGAAGAATGATAGCTACAAGTTACTTAGGAAGTGGGATGAATAGGGCATTTAGAAACAAAAATAATTCTCCTTCTCATCCTTTCCCCATATTTTCTGAGGCTGTGCATTGTATTCACTTAGAGAAAGAAACTTCCAGTTTTTTCTCCATCCTCTTCCGTTTTCTACTCAAAGAGGAAAAATCATATCCTTCAAAACCACAGTGTGGATAAGCACTAAATCACATCTAGGGCTCTGGCTACTTAGGCCTCTTCGCGGACGGATGAGGACTATAGTCTGCTCTCGAGGATGGGGTTGGGGGAGGGACGGAGCACCCAAAGGCACCACTGAGCCCTCAGCACCTGTCCCGGACACTTCAGAGCATTACTTACTTCACCTAAACTGGTAAAATTCCCCGAAAAGGCAGATTACCCACAACGGGCTTCTCCTTGCAGCCCTTTGGAGTTTTCACAGGTTCTCATGGAAAGGATCTTTTACCATTAATTGTTGCCTTTCTGGAAACCCTCAAACCTTCTTCACACAAGTGAGTCAGTGATGATTAGGTTCCATTTATTAATGTGTGAATTAGCTATTATTCTCTGTTTCCTGCGGGCTAAGCTCTATAGCTGTATTTTCTAATCCCCAGCCACCTTATGATAGAGGCACTATTATTCAACCCACTCTACAGATGAGAAAACTAAAACTTGAAGAGGGGTTAACTACCTCGCTCAAAGTCACACAGGTAGCCATGAAAGGGCAGAGCTGAGAATAAGAACCCATCCAACCACATGAACCGTGATACTACACGGTCTTCAACGATGTGTTTTGGACAAAGGCATTTTAAGGTAACCTATGAAGACCTAGTCTCCATAAACCATGTTTTGAGCTGACAAAAACTTACGTATACCCCTGTATACACTAAAGGCTGATCAGCTGCACTTTGCTTGAAAAATGACTAAGACCAAAAATTCTCTTATTCTGACCAACTGAATGTGCATACCAACATTAATGCTTCCAAACACATTTAAAAAAAAAAAAAAAAAGACAGAGAGCTTTCACATCTCAGGATTTTATTGTGAAAACTGGCATAACATTTCTTTCTGTTTTGTTATGCTCCATATTTCACATCATTCTTTAAAATAACCTGCAGTGCAATTTGCTTCCCCCAGAAAAGTGTTATTATATTTGATTCTTATTGCAACTCACTTATTACTAGCTACATTTTTTAACCCCTCCTCCCCAACAAACAGCCTCAGGACTTTACCTACGGAAGCCAACCCACCAATTCGTTTGATTGTTCAGCACGACCTGAAAGTCTTATAGGCAATTTCACAGTTGCAAGGATTTCACAGTACACGTCCGCACATCCACAAACTAAAAAATATAACAGAATTCAGGTCTGACCTGACGATCTCACCTATTTTTTTTACTCAACTCTCAACTAACGATCTTGAGATCATTTATAAGGTTAAATGGCAGAAGTTACTTAGGCCAACCTGACTACTCAGTTGTAACCCATCAGTTAGAAGGTGGTCATGTTGTCGCCCACGTTCAGTACTGTCCTTACACCCAGGCCAGAGGGCCCAGCTGGAGCTGTAGGCTGAGAAGGCCCTGCTCTGGACCTCCAAGTTCGGCCATACTCTTTCTCTCTGGGGACCATCTGTAAAGGTCATGGAGACAGCCTGCTCAGGCTTACCTTCTGGACCATGGAGCAAGGACCTGTGGCTTCACCATTCCCAGACCAAGATCCCTATTCCAAATCCTGGGCCTTCACAGACCACTTCCCTGAATCTGGTCTCAAAAGGGCACCTGGGTCACTAGCGTGTGTACCCTTGGGAGGGGGTGACTAAGGCGTGGCTGTTGGGGGAGCAGGGAGTGGAGGAGGGTTTGCCTGTGCTATCTGGGGTATCCACACAGCCAGGGGTGGGACACGAAGGGGGCAGGCCCCAAATTTTGTGGTTCCTGGTTATTATCAAGGTATACTTATCAAAGTAGGAGATTAGAAAATAATTTATTTCCTTGATTTCTAACTTTTAAATATTTAGCTATAGGGAATAGGAGCTTCCTATGAAGCTTTCTACTTCTACTCTTGCTTCAGGTTCCACGAATATTAGGGGCAGGTCTGGTCACATTCAAACATGAGAGTGCTACCACCCTAAAGAGATTAATGAGAGGCTCAAACACACCCTTGAAATTCGTAAGTCTGTCGATTCAGGCATTAAAACGTGGTCAGTAGATCTCCTAGTGAAAGAATGTAAGAAACTCCATAAACTATCTAATCAACCTAAAGAAACACCAAACAGAGCTGTGAAGCTAACTTAATCTGAATAGATCAATTATTCGGACAGTGCAGGTGAATCAATGATTCAACAAGTTTCTGCAACTAATCTTTATCTTATCACTCAACGGAGGCGTTAGTCTGCGATAGTCTGACTATGTTAGTCAGACATAGTCTCAATTGCTAAAACTCCCTGGGTTTCTGAAAATGATGATAAATAACTATGAAAAGCAAAAAGATCACCATTCCATCTACCATGCATAGAAATCTACATTATCTTTAGGATTGAGCATTTTGAAAATAAACAGGACAAACTCACTATGGAGAGACCCAAAGACCCCACCTTGAATGGTTCTACATAAAAGGTTGTTTTATATAATCACTGCAATGCTTTTAAAATGGCCAGGATAAAAAATAATAAAACAAAATAAAATAAAATGGCCAGGATATGTGTTATGCGATCTTCCCTCCTAGGCTCAAAAAGGAATGAAGACCCCCCCCCCCGCCCACGGCATAAAATTATGACATAACGACTGTCACAAACTGGCCCTGTGCTATGATTTGAGGAAAGGATCCTCCTACAATAAACAGTGCCCGTCACGGAAACTGTAGTCACAAATGTCCAGTGTGTCTCGGGGCCAGTTGGTTCAGTGTCTGCCTTTGGCCCTGGTCATCATCTCAGGATCCTGGGGTCAAGCCCCATGTTGGGCTCCCTGTTCAACAGGGAGTCTGTTTCTCCTTCTCCCTCTGCCCTGCTCATGCCCCCTCTCTTTTTCTAAAAAATAAAATATTTTTTTTTAAACTCCCCAATGTTTCTCAATGGATCATATCCAGCTGCCTCCCAAAAGAGATAAATAAGCAATTAAAAAAAAAAAAAAGAGGAGTCTTGTTAATGATGATACCCATCTTCCTTCACTACTAGCATTTGTCTCCTGGGCAGATAAGAGACCTGCTTAGGACAACATTTTTATGACCAGAAATTTTAAAGGAGACTCACTTTATCATTTGATCTGCACAGCATACCACCAAGGAGTCATCTGACCCCTCCCTGAACGCTTCTCATCAAATTCTAAAACAGAAGCCTAAGTCCACCTTTGTAGGACAATTAGAAAATGGTTTTTAAGGGGGAGGGGGCCAGATGGGGAGAGAGAGAGAGGATCTTAAGCAGGTTCCACGCCCATCATGGAGCTGGAAGCAGGGCTGCAACGCACCACCCCGAGATCATGACCTGAGCTGAAATCGAGTTAGATGCTTCACCAACTAAACCACCCAGGCACCCCTAGAAAATAGTATTTTTAGAACTAAGCCAAAATTTGACCACGTCCATTATATTTAGAGCCTATAGGACAAAACTGCTTCCTCTTGACCCATGAGCACCTTTCCCGTATTTGAAAACAACTCTCCTGTCTTTACGAGACTTTTTCTAAGCTGGGCCAAATACCCCTCCCCCCCATCCCTTCAATGATTCTGGGTCGCATGTGGTTTCTTCTTCTTACCGTCCTCTGAACGAGGTTTGCAATGTCTACATTTCCTCTGAAGGCGGCGTGCTTTATCCCTAGCCCTTGGAAATGGGCCTGGCACTGAGTCCACAGGAAGGAGGGGCAGAGGGAGGGAAGGGAGGAAGACAGAAAGAAAGCAGAACACCCGACTCCAAGCATTGTCTAACAGGACGACCATCATAACAAAGCCCGAGACAACACTCACTTCTGTAAAGGTTACGTTTATGAACTTACTGTCTTCTCACAGTCAACAAAACTCGCAAGATACTGCCAAGTCACACGACTACCCTCCACGCTGGGACCTCTGGGCACTTTTACCCACTCTAAAGTATCCTCTTGCTTACATGGACTCACTTGCCAGCATGGGCAGAGGTTTTGGACTCTGAATCAGGCCCACACCAAGCATGCTCACCCTCTCCAAGCTTCAAGCCACCCCCACCAAGACATCATACATGTGTTGGCCAGGACACAACATCCAGCAGACACCATGTTCCTCATCGCTCATCACCGAGGCGTTAAACCGAATGCACTTCAGAAGCGGAGTCCCTGCATTCAGCACACGGCATACGTCTCTATTTTTGACAAAGTAGATACGATTAAAAAACCATCCAAAATGCTTCATTTATCCTCCACATCAACTGCAGTTTTCCACTCTGTGGACCTACTAAGCTTTTCAGAGAAAGACACTCCCTGGATGAGCTGTTCTTAGTGAACCCATGCTAGGTCCACATGATCACCACGAGGGAAAAGCCGTGCTACTCTTCAGTCCACAGTTACAGGAGTTCAGTGGCCCACACGATACTCTGTTGGGCTGAATTCAAAACCATACAACACCATATACTTCTTCCCACCAAGCTCCCTCAAAAAGGTCTGAAGGATGGAAATGTCATAAGGCGCAGTCTTTCCAGATTCACAATGTGCAGAGAATGACATTTCCTTAGGTACCTAAGCTCTGGTAAGCTTAACATGTGCCTAAAGATAAAATTCCGCTCCTTTATCACTGGACCCAGGAGAAGCTCACGAAAACCCTGGGCTTCATGATCTTTCTAGACGTCACTCAGGCATCTGATTCCATGCACGCACCACCATATTCTAGCCATCCCCTCCCGGGGGGTAGTCTCCCAGAAAACGGCAGTGGATGATACACATACCTCCTCACTGGGCCCTTTACCAAGGATGGGCAAATCCTGAGTCAGAAGGCCCTGTGTCCACAAGGCTGCTTGACTTCAAGGCAAGAGCTTGCGCCACATAAACCAAAAGACCTGGGCTGCCATTCCACAATCCTGAGCCAGCAACAACTCCTCAAAAAAACACTGATTTCTCCTGTCCTCAACATACTCACAGGAGAATGCAGCTTGCAGCATTGCTGTGAGGGGTACGGGAGACCCCACTCTGTGAAAGACCTGGCCCCATGACAGGGGCATGGCAGCACTCAGGAAGGGGGCTCTTCCTCCCGACCCACCCCAAAGCTTCCCTTCGTGGGTGTGCGCTGAAGCTCCTCAACGTCCCAACAGGGTGGCCCATGCGGTGGCACTCAGTCAACAAAAGCCATGAATATTATTATCTCTGCCGCGCAGCTGATAAAAAGCCAGAGTTCCCTTTCCTTTTCACCAACAAGCCACCTGACGCTGACTTCACCTAAGCCACAGGTAAGGAGGAGAAAGAAGCCTTTCCTCATGAGGACTACAAACAAAGCTGCCCTGACTAACTCACAGGCCGCCTTCTAATCCTTCATCCAAGGACCTTCAGAAATGCCAAGACCCTCAGGGAAGTGAGATTTCCTCGAACGTACTGAGAGCACCCGGGGTTTCGAGATGACTAATAACAGACACATACTGTAAACAGGGAATATTAAAGAGCTCAGGAAGCCTCTCAGGGAAATGGGGGGGGGGGATCCTCCTCACTCAGGGCCTGGTGGAGAGAGTGGCAGGTTTCTGGCAAACCAAAAAAGCACAGGTGAAAATGCTAGGCCCTCCCAACTCCTGTTTTCACAGAATCCGGGGCCTGCATCCGTCGTGTTAGGGAGAAGGCTCCCCGGCTTCTGGCTACCATGGCGTTTTTTCTATCTTGACGATTCACTTCTCCGACAGGCACGCCGCCAACTCAAATGAGACTCGGAGCAGTGAAAAGCCCTTCAGGTAAACAGTGTGATAAGCTAAACTGAAAAACTAGACAATGTTTTTGGACTATGAGGTAGTTGCTATGGAGACAGTTGCTAATTAACTGCTTTCAACCGGGAGAACAAAGGGCTCGGGGCAGGCAGGCCTCTGTATCTCGGAGTGAGCAATGCTCCCAGCCTTGCGCAATCGGCACATCGCTCATATCTGGAATACCTGAGACCCGGCGGGGGCCGCCACAGGCCTGAAGAGATGACAAAAGTGCATTCTCTTCATGTTGACCAGGGGGAACAGCACCTGGCCACCGGTCCCTCCTGGGGAGGTGGGGCTGTGGGAGGAAATGGAGAGTCACAGGCACCGCCTTGACCCCCACCATGTGCTGGACCCTTCCATGAAGACTATCTCGCTCCCTCCGTCCAGAGACAGAACTCCACGGTGTGGAGGAAGCGTCGTCGGGAGAGGTGGTGGGGAAACACATGACTGTTTTCAAGGATACACTGTATTTCATACACCGTGATAAAGAAAACAAAACTCATTAATTCAAAGGGGGAACAGATCAATCTACCCCTTCTTTAGGATGATCTCTTGCCTC
>ML110290.1:52882-64416 GCA_003697995.1 Taxidea taxus jeffersonii | reverse complement strand
AGGGGGGATGGGGTCAAGGTGAATGGGAAGTATTGCTCATGGCTACAGGGGTCCTTTGGGAGGACAAAAATATTCTTTTTTTTTTTTTTTTGGAAAAAATATTCTAAAATTAGATGGTGGCAGTGGTGGTTGCAGAGCCCTATGAATATACTAAAATAACTGAATTGCACACTTTAAATGGGTAAATTATATAATACAGAAGTTATATCTCAATAAAGCTTTGGGAATTTTTTGTTTTATTTTACTTTAATCTTTTCAGAAATATGGCTGAATTCATGACTGGAACAAGAAAGGTAATATAAACATTGAATATTTTATTGGACAAGAAAGCAAAAGCGCTCAAATATTAATGTGTTTATGTCAAGTCAATGCAGAATTGGCTTGAAGGGGTGTCCAGTGGCCAAATTTAAAATAATTTGTGCAAAAAAATAAAATCATACCATGTAGGAAAAACTATAAATAATTTGTGAGTCCATAGTGATATTAAAAGTGAATACTACATAAATATATATAATGCACTGAAAAAAAAGATAAATCAAAGAAAAACTCTGCTGTTTAAAAGAATGTCAGATAGTAAAAGTAGAAGGAAGGATGGAACTAGAAAATCAACTTTCTGTAAGCCCTATTATAATAACGATTCAAGCAAGAATGACCAATAAATATAAAAACCACTGGATGGAAGGCATTAAAAACATATTTGCATTATCTCAAAGTATCACTCCACAGATTACTGACTAATTAAAAAGGTAAAATTGTAAAATGGAGTAACCTGACACTCACCACATTAACCAAGAGGTCAGACTTGCCATCACCAATAATAGAATGTCCTGATATTCTGTGTCTCCTGATATGAGTGGTATGAGATACACATCATCTTTGTGGGATGGTTGCCAGAAAGGTGTGATCTGAATTTAACCAAGATCTAACTGCCAGACAAATCCAGAAGTTGGAATGTTCTTCAGGACACGTGGCTGGGAATTGTCAAAGGTTACAACATCATCAAGAATAAAAAGAGGTGAGAAGAAAGTTCTAGGTTATGGGAGACTAAAACACTCAATAGCAAATGATATGTATATATCTTAGATCCTTATTTATGAAATAAAAAGAAAAATAAAGGACATTTTGGAGATAGTACTGAAATTTGTGGATGGGCTGCTTATTGGATGGCATTATTAAGTTAATGTAGATTTTCATAAGGTGGCAATGGCATTGTGCCTGTATTAAAAATAATAAGTATTCTTGTTCTTGGTTACGCATACTTAACTATTTAGTGGAGAAATGTCAAGACGTCTTGATGTTACTTTCAGAAGGTTTAGGCAAATGGATGTATGGTCTTACATATATGCACACAGGCACCTATATATATGTATACATACACACAGAAAGACAGAGAGAAATAGACCTATTATGGCAAGGTTTTAAATGTAGTAAATCTATGTGAGGAATGCACAGTCATCCATTGTATCCTCTTCCATATTCCTTTGGATTTGGTATTTCCAATACTGGTTTACTGCTCATATTACTAATCTGGGCATTTAATTTTACACATCTGCTTTTTTGTGTCCTTTGTGTTTTATTTTATTCTTTGAAGCACTAATAAAGTGCCTAAGCCATAACATTTAAAATGTAGAAATATGTAATTGCCAAGAAAGTCAAAACAAGGGCTTGACAGAGGCTACCTTTATATTCTGTTCAGTTGTGGAAGTAAAATATTCCAGTCACCTGAAATTCATAAATGAGGAAAACCTATGTCTTGTTTGCATCATAAAACTCTAGTATGGAGAGGGGATGGGTTTTCTTATGATCTCAGTATGCTAACATTGTCTACCCTACTTCCTCAGTGCAAGAGAGATTTTCTATAATGAAAATTGGTCCCAGGGATTAATATAAATGAGATTGCCCAAATACAATAACAAATCATAATCTCTGGAGTTTAACTTTACTATTCTGAAGGATTTATAAGGAAAAAATTAAACTTTCCCCCAAGATAAATGTATTAATATTTAATAAAAACCAAGCCAGATTATAGGGTAGGTAAAAAAATAAGAAATTTACATAGAGCTCTTTTATATTTGAACAAATATACATTCCCAGACATGAAAAAGGTGTGAATAAGAGGAAAAAAGGCAGGCTGATAAAATATTTGATTACTAAGGGCACCTGGGTGGCTCAGTTGGTTAAGCATCCAGCTCTTGGTTTTGGCTCAGATCATGATCTGAGGGTCATGTGATGGAGCCCCTCACTGGGCTCTGCACACAGTGGGGAATCTACTTGAGGATTCTCTCCCTCTCCTTCTCCCTCTGTCCCTCCCTCTGTTCTCTCTCTCTCAAGTTAATAAAAATCTTTTAAAGATTTTTTCGTTACTGAACTAAAAATTTCCCAGTTAAGCTGTGGCAAAGTGACCAAATCTCCATTTTAAGAATGATTATTCTTGTGGTTCTTGGTGGGTGTATGAAGTTGTGTTTTATCAATGATTCAGGAAAGTGGCCATGATATATAGTAATTTATCTCCCAAAAGATCAGAAATGGCCATGGAAAAAATACAGCACAACTTTTGTTTTTTCCCATTTCAGACCATAGAAGGAATGCTTCCTTCTCACATTTGATTAGCTTTGCTGGAGCTATTCTAAAAATGGGTACAAGAGACAAGTGAGCAGACCAAGAATGGAAATGGGAAAGTTAGAAAAGTGGTGTTTGTGTTCATCTGGATAGGCTAGGTCATACTGTAAAAACAAATAAAACCTGACATATCAGCAAATTAATAAAGTTTTATTTCTTCTTCACACAATGCTTAATTCAGGCTGGGCAATTCTCCACTATATTATAGCTTCTCCATCTGAAACGAGATCCCTGACATGAGGCAGCATGACAAAGGAAAGAGAAAGCACTAAAAATGTGGAGTTGTTTACAAAATCAAGGTCTTGAAGTGTTTTGTAAATCCCTCCTAGTCATCTTTTCTTGGCCAGAATTGAACCATTTGACATCAAGCCAACTACAAAAGAGGATTCTCAGGAAGAGGAAATGATGTGGCCCTTGCCCACCACTGCTTCTGCCACAGTGATATCTCTTCTGGATAGCTACTCTCATTAAGATGAACTCCTGGGGTACCTGCTGGTCAGTTTTTTACAGATGTGGCAAGAACCTAGCTAAGAGTGAAGCCATCACAGAAGAAAACAACGCAAAGACAGAGAGCTTTTGTTCATATTGTTGTAGTTGTGGACCCTGCCATGACTAAGCCAATAGAAAATGTTCACTTCCTCTGTGTCCCTCAATTCAGCTTGATTTGGATGTGTATACCTCTTATAGCCAAGACTCATCACTAACTCAGAGCCACATGCTTACTGAAGGTAGCTTCATTAATTAATAATTCAATCAATATATAAATGGGCAAGAATCATGGGTGTGTACTATACTGTGCCTAGTAGACTTCCACTCTTCTGTCAAATTTTGTCTCAGTATCACCTCTTTTATGAAATCTTCCCATTGCCCTCTGAGCCTGGTTCTACCAATTCTTAGAGTTCTGATAGGCAGTATAGTGTAACAGTTAATGCTTAATCACTTGAGTTAGTTTGCCTAGGATTAAATCTAGGTGCTACTTACAGTTGAATGACCTTCAGCATGTAATTTAACTTCTCTGTGTCTCAGTTTCATTGACCATAAAATGGAGATAATATAATGTTGTGAATATCTTAAAAGTTAATACATATAAAGTACTTAGCATAACGCCTGGCAATAGGTAATTATTCAATAAATATTAGTAATCATTATCATGAATATACTGTAAGTCCGCCAGGGACAAAAATGTGACAATTTACTGATTCCTTTTCTCTAATACCACCCATGTCATCTAGGTCACCACCTGGCCCATAAATGACAATCAATATAAGTTGAATAAGTCATCACAATAGTAGAAATAATTGTAGTAAGATGGTTGCAAAAAAAAAAAAAAAAAATGGCTCCAAAAGGGGAGACCTATTACACTGTTGGTGGGAATGCAAGCTGGTACAGCCATTCTGGAAAACAGTATGGAGGTTTCTCAAGAAGTTAAAAATAGAGATACTCTATGACCCAGCAATTGCACTACTAGGTATTTACCCAAAAGATATAAACATTCTGATCCAAAGGGGTACCTGAACCCCAATGTTTATAGCAGTAATGTCCACAATAGCCATACTATGGAAAGAGCCCAGATGCCCACCGACAGATGAATGGATAAAGAAGATGTGGGGTGTGTGTGTGTGTGTGTGTGTGTGTGTACATACATACAATGGACTATTACTACGCCATCAAAAAGGATGAATCTTACCATTTATATCGACATGGATAGATCTGGAGGGTATTTTGCTAAGTGAAATAAGTCATCAGAGAAAGACAATTATCATATGGTTTCATGCATTTGTGGAATTTAAGAAATGAAACAGAGGATCATAGGGGAAGGAAGGGAAAAATAAAATAAGATGAAATCAGAGAGGGAGACAAACCATAAGAGACTCTTAACTATAGGAAACAAACTGAGGGTTGCTGGAGGGGACGTGGGTGAGGGGATAGGGTAACTGGTGATAGGCATAAAGGAGGGCATGTGATGTAATGAGCATTGGGTGTTATATGCAACTGATGAATTATTGAACCCCACATCTAAAACTAATGGTACACTATATGTTAACGAATTGAATTTAAATGAGTTCAAATAAAAAATATTTTTTAAAGAAAAGAAAAAAAATGACTCCAGTAATCTACCCTTCCTTCATCCCTTTGCAATGTGACTTTTCAGCATCTGCCTTCAAGAAATTGGGTCTGTTTCTTCTCCCCTTAAATCTAAGATGACCTTATAACTGCTTTGGCCAATAGAACATGGCAGAAATAACACTGAGCCAGTTCAAAGTCCAAGCCTAGAGAAGCCATTCCCATGGAGGAAATGAATTGTTCTTGCCACATATAAACCCTGCCCTCAAAACACTTAGAATCCATTTGGGTGAGGTAAGATTAATGAAGTCTGTTGTAATTTGAGAATTCTTGATGAAGGCAATAGAACTCTAGGTGAGCCCAGAAAGGTTGAGTAGAAGAAAAAAATTCCAGATATACGGACTCACATTAAAAACAAATAAAAAAGTGTGGGGATGGCTCAATCAGTTAAGCATCTGCCTTCAGCTCAGGTCATGATCCCAGGGTCCTGGGATCGAGTCCCACATGAGGCTTCCTGCTCAACAGGGAGCCTGCTTCCCCTCTGCCTGCAGCTCTCCCTACTTGTGCTCGTTCACTCTCTCTCTCTCTGACAAAGAATTTTTTTAAAAATGCTCTTCATTGAGAAAAAAAAAAAAAGTGTGAAAGATTGCTGAACTGGATGTTGGCCTCCAGAAAGCTGAGGGAGGTATGAAGAGCTGAGTCCTCAGACTGCTGGGGTACAGACACCTCATCACTAGCCACCCAGATCTGGTCTCTGTTATATTTCTCTAAGCTTCTTATCTGCTTTGTTCCTTTGGTTAAAAGATCTGCTTTATTCCTTCTTTCTCGGAATTTAAGTCTCTTCTTTATTCCTAATCTTGGCTTTAGTTTTCCTTCCTGCTGTAGAAGTTTCTCAGGTGGGTAAAAGCCACTTGGGACCTGGTGGTAGTACCCACCGGACCAGCATTCTGCCCTCGGGAATTCTATTGTGACCCAGCACATCATGTTTCTCCTTGTCATTGTGTAGGGTCCAGGTTAACAGGCAGAAAATGAGGCTGGTAAAGTAGATTGTGGGAGGGAAAGACCATACAAGACATTTTGCAAGACTTCAGGCATTTGAATTTGATTCTAAGTTTGTTGTATCAGGAAAGGGAGCCAAACTAGCTCACAGTGACTAGCAGTAATAAAATCACTCACTGACAACAATTTAAACTATTATCTAAGCCCACTGGCTGTTCAGAGGATCAAGGCTCTTCCCCAAGCTTGTGCCCTCCAGGTGGGTAGGGAGACCTCCCACTTTCTGTATCTGCCTAGAGAAAGTCATATCTAGGTATCTGACTCATGTTCCCTCCCTTGACCATGTGAATGGATTTATTCCTGGTCCTCACGATGAAATTAATAGCTGAGCCTCCTCTAGGGTGAGTAGAAGAGGGTAGGGTCTTGGAGCCACTGAGGGCTCCACCCAGAGGAGAAAGTTCTCTCCTATGTGGCCCATCTTCAGCACAATCTGCAGGCCCCACCTGGAGATCCAGGGATACCTCTCTGGGATGTATTCCCATGTGATTGGTGACACCTCCTCTAGGCACCATGGAAGTCAGTTTGAGTGAGTAAGGATCGAGTGGTAGGCAGTCTGATGGCCTTTCTCACAGGTCAGTTCTCATCTACTGATAATTGTTGACCATGTTGTATCCATTGACAACACCCCTATTAGATACTTCTGGTACCTGCCTTTATGTCTCCAAACAACTTAATTACACCAGATTGTTTCAGACACAAGAATGTGTGTGATGATGCATTGAAACTCAGATCTGTAGGTCACCCACAACATCTTGAGAAAAATCACTTTGCTCTCCTGAGCCATGCAATGGGCATAGTAAGAGGCACCTCTCATATTTGTTTTGGGGGAAACAAACGAGCCAATGTAGCTAAACACTTAACACAGTGCCTGGTATTTAGTAAATTGCCCAATAAATGAAAGCAATTGATACTATTTTGGTGTGATAACTGATTTCCTAACACCGTGCTGACTCTGACCATGCTTTAAAATCATGGGCAAAATATGACACCCTGCCACCGGATAGGCCACAGGAAAGCACTGGGGAGGGAAGGTGGCACACAGCCCACTGCAAGGGACAGAGTCTAGCCTATCCCCCAGGCCGCCAGACAACATCACGTGATCCTCCACTTCCTCCACATTTCTCAAACTAGGCTCCAGAGTCCAAATGCAGGGCGTATTCTCAGTATTGCTCTGTATTTTCAAGAGTACGGTGTTTTCCACCCACAGAAGTCCATTTATTCTGCTCAATGTATTTCCCACAATACCACAGTCATCTTCTCCTGAGAATGCTGTGGGTATGAAGAACCACCGGAGGGAGTGCTTTGAGTAAACAAGATAAAACGTCAACAAGAATGCATTCTTCCTGAAGAGCAGGTAGAGAAGGAGTCACAAATGTATAAATAATTGTAGTGTGGTTAGCACAACAATGAAAATCTGTACAGTGTGCGGTGAAAGCACAAATTAGGGAGAAGGTAATTCTGCCTGGGAGAATCAGAAAAGCGAAAGAGGATACAGTATTGGCCTTGACTCCTTAAGAAGGGGAGAGAGTATCTCAGGCTGAGGGAAAAGCAGGTAGTGTGCAGGGGTGGAGAGTGCTGTTTATTGGAACACTGTGTTACCCAGGAGTATACTGTAGGGTGGGAAGGTCCTTTTATTTCTCTTAGCAAATAGGGAAAACTGAATCTGCGGACAAGCAGTTCCATCCATATTATTGGCAAAATCAACACACTTTTTCATCAAAGCAAGAAGGCACTCATGTCCATCTGTCTCTATTCAGTCTTCAAGGCTTTGCATACATGAAGATTTCCAAGCCCTGGGAGAAAGGAAATTCTTCCTCTTCTCAACCACAGAATACACAGAATTACTGAATATACGGTTCATGAGCATAATGTCACCATCTGACATACTCTCACAGACACCTGTATCATTAGCACAGTGTACCTAAGACACATTATTTTGGGTGGCAATGAGGTGCTGGCACTGTGCCAGGCTATGTGCTGTTTGCTCTATAGCCGCTCTCTTATTTACTCCTTATGTACCCTGCGAGGGTCATCATCAACCTTGTTTTACACATCAGGAAACCAAGATTTAGGAGAGTACTTGCCTAAGGCATGATTTGTCCTAAAACACATGGGTTGTGAATGACACAGCGAAATTTAAAACTTAGTTTGTCTAACTTGAAAGTCCAGTGACTTAATCGCTACACCATACTAATGGATGAATCCATCTGTCATCTGTCCTCTCTGGAAACGTGGCTTAGAGGACTGATAACGTTCTCCCTTGAGTACTCACTGTGTGCAAATTTATAGCAGTCATTACTGGAGGATTAAAAATAGATTGCAGTTCCTGATTTATAGCAAATTTTGATTTTCTGTAGTTTTTGCTGTATAGTTGGTATAGCGGAGATAGGGCAGCACATTAGGATTTCCTGGGGTGTCAGCATGTGGCAATTAAAAAAAAAAGTCCCCAGGAGAAGATGATGGGCCCTTGCCTTCCGCCTTAGATGGTGCTACTAATCCAAGGGTCTTAGATTGATAGGCAAGGTGTGAAAGGCAGAATAATGGTCCCACAGATATCCACACCCTAGTTCCCAGAACCTATTAATGTTACCTTACATGGCAAAAGAAACTTTGCAGAGAAATTAGTATCTGACCTTGAGATGGGGAGCTTATCCAGATTGTCCAAGTGGGCCCAATCTAATCACATGAGTATCAAAAGTGGAGAATGTTTCTCCAATGCAGTCAGAGATGCAAAGACAGAAGGAGATCGGAAGACAGCAGTGAAAGATTCCACGTCCCTTTGCTGATTCTGAGACTAGAGAGCTATGTGCAAGGACCAGAGAACAGTCTCTAGGAAATAAAGGTAGCTCCCAGCTGACAGCCAGCAAGGAAACAGAGACCTTATTCCTACAAGTGCGTAGAACCGAATTCTGCCAACACCTAAATGATCAAGGAAATAGAATCTCCCATCAAGCCTCCAGAGAGGAATGCATTCCTGCCAACATCTTGATCTTAGCCAGGTGACTGCTGTATCAGACTTCTGGATTCCAGAACTATGAGATGGTAAGTTTGATTGTTTTAAGCTACAAAGTTTGTGGTGACTTATGATGGCAGCATAGAAAATTAATACAGTTGGCATTTTAGAGATATAATTTAGTCTATATTCATCTTATTAATAAAGATACTGAGACCAAAGAAATTAAATTACTATTCAAGATCTCATCCTGGTTAGTGGTTGTACAGGAACAAGAGACTGCAAAGAGAATGAATCACAATGATAAACGTAAATTGTCAAAAATTAGGTACTGCCCCAGTTTCTCATAAAATTATGGAAATGGATAAATATATTTGAGAATCTCAATAAAAGGATATAATTGGCTAGCTCAGTGGCTCTTTTTCAAAACAGGCTATACATTTCTATCATTCGAGAGTTTTTAATAATGGTCAATGTCCATAACCAATACTTAGAAATTCTTATTCTCTGGGTTTGTGGTAAAGTCCCAACATCAGTATTATTCTTTCAAGATTCCTGAGGTGGCTTTAATTTGTAAGCAGAGTTGAGAAACACTCTTTTAACAAATATTCGGCTTGCTAAGCTTTACCTGGGACATCTGTAATGTCTTTGTGTATAGTCACTGACATTGGTTCTATAAGAGCACCAAAAATGCCAACGTGTTATGTCTCATGGCTGTCCTTGATGACAGGCTTGTCTGCACTAACCCATCATTAACACGCCCTTATTCCTTCAGTTGTTCTTTATTCAGTAGTTTCTTAAATATATTAATTTTTAAAAAGAATATATTAATTTTCTGTTGCTGCATGACAGATTACTCTGAAATTTGCCATTTCATTTTTTTAATCATTTTCTTTTCACCATCATAAATGTACTCTCTAAACTTCATCCTCTATTTCCCCCATCCCCCCAACCCACCTCCCCTCTGGTAACCCTGAGTTTGTTCTCTATAGTTAATTGTTTCTTGGTTTGTCCTTTTTTTCCTTTGCTTGTCTGTTTTGTCTCTTAAATTCCACATATGAGTGAGATCATATGGGATTTGTCTTTCTCTGACTGACTTAATTCACTCAACATTTTACTTGTAGCTCTATCCATGTTGTTGCAGATGGCAAAATTTCATTCTTTTTTGTGGCTGAATTATATTCGTGTGTGTGTGTGTGTGTGTGTGTGTGTGTGTGTGTGATAAACATCTTTACCCACTTACCTATTGATGGACACTTGGGCTGTTCCCATAATTTGGCTATTGTAAATAATGCTGTTATAAACATAGGAGTACATGGATCCCTTTAAATTAGTGTTTTTGTATTTTGGGAATAAATACCCATTGATGTGAACCCTGGATTGTAGGGTAATTCTATTTTGAAGAATCTCTACACTGTTTCCCACAACAGCTACACCAATTTGCTTTCCCACCAACAGTGCAAAACGGTTCCTTTTTCCCTATATGCCTGCTAACACCTGTCATTTTCTTATATTCGTCACTCATAGGTATAAAGTGATATCTCATTGTAGTTTTTATTTGTGTTTCTTTGATGATGAGTGATATTGAGCATCTTTTCATGTGTCTGTTGGCCATCTGTGTGTCTTCTTTGGAGAAATGTCCATTTCATTTCTTTGGGAAAATGTTTTCTGCCATTTTTAATTGAATTATTTGGTTTTGGGGTATTAAGTTGTATCAGTTTTTTGTGTATCTTGGCTACTAACCCTTTATCAGATCTATAATTTGCAAATATCTTTTCTCATTCAGAAGGTTGTGTTTTAGTTTTCTTGATTACTTTGTTATGCAGAAACTTTTTATTTTAATGTAGTCCCAATGGTTTAAAAAACGTATCATTTTAAAACAGCAAACATTTATTATCTCACTTTCAGAATCTGGGTGCTTCTTCTTCAAGGTCTCTTACAAGTGATCTAGCTGTCAGCTAGGGCAGCAGCCATCTCAAGGTTCAATAAGGGAGTAACATCTCCCAAAATCATTCCTGTGGCTTTGGCAAGCCTTAGGTCCTTGCTGGTTGATGCCATAGGCAACAGATCCTTTCCACATGGGCCTTTCCATAGGATTACTCACAACATGGCAGCTTCCTACCTCAATGCTAAGATAAGGAGAGAGAGAGAAAGAGAGAAATAGGGGAAGGAGGCAAGGAGATGTTAGGAAAAACAGAAGCCATATTCTTTTTGTAAATAAATATTAGGGCATCCCATCATTTTGTCACATTTTATTAGTTAGAATTAAGTCAATTAAGTCCAGTTCACAACCCAGGGGAGGGAATCCATATAACACTCTTGGACATTGTCTTATTTTAGATCAAAATCAGATGCTTTGGGGTGCCTGGGTGGTTCAGTGGGTTAAGGCCTCTGCCTTCAGCTCAGGTTGTGATCCCAGGGTCCTGGGATCAAGCCCCGCATCAGGCTCTCTGCTCAGCAGGGAGTCTGCTTCCCCCTCTCTCTCCTGCCTCTCTGCCTACTTGTGATCTCTGTCAAATAAATAAATAAAATTAAATTTTTAAAAAAAAATCAGATGCTTTGTTAAATGCCCTGTTCTGTGTGACACAAAGCCCACTCTTTTAGTCCACTGCCCTCCAAGTTTCCATGATTTCCACTCTCCAATTCCTCCAGAAACAAATTTTAGAAAAAATTATATATAATATACTCTACCTTGCTTAACCATCATCTGGATACCATAGAATCTCCTGACCTTGGAAGGTGAGACCCATCTGTTCTACCTCATCAGAGAGGCAACTTGTCCCTTAACTCCCACATTTCAAGAACCATCTCTCTATGTATTTTTCCTTGGATTGCCTTTACC
>ML110290.1:30720-47882 GCA_003697995.1 Taxidea taxus jeffersonii | reverse complement strand
GGGACAAAATAGCCATAGCTACCCTGAAAATGTTAGGATGGGCATAACATTAGCCCTTTTAAATGGTTCTCTGCTTCATATTCAGTCTGGAGGATTCATAACAGATACTCTGAAGCCAAAATCATGAACACAGTTTCACATCCATGGGGAGTGTAGGGCTTCCATATCTGGGACAAAGCAATTCCTTCCTGGTAAGGGAAGCTAATGGGTTTGAAAATATGTCCCAGCAGGAGAGCGGGCCAGAGACCATCCTGACAGCTCTTAAAGAGATCTGACTTTCGTCAATTTGCTGACATAATTAAGACTGATGATGTCTCATTTGCGTCTTTCAGGCTTTGCCACAAAACATTTACTTTCACTTTTTTCCCTTCTCCACACCCCTCCAACTCCGTTCAGTCCGTGTTAACAAAGATCAAGGCTGAAATTCTAGTCAAAGCATAATCTCTTTTGAAATCAAAACAACGATGAAGATGCGTCGACGGGAATATGTCTAAACACACTGACACACGTTCCGATTAGTTGCTTTGCTGGTTCCCAATGCATAATGGAAGCTCATCCAGGCAAATTCCAAAGAGGACCATCTTTCTTTTTCTTTTTTTATTAAGGCATTCTTTTTTTTTTTAAATTTTATTTATTTATTTGACAGAGAGAGATCACAAGTAGGCAGAGAGGCAGGCAGAGAGAGAGAGAGAGGGAAGCAGGCTCCCTGCTGAGCAGAGATCCCGATGCGGGACTCGATCCCAGGACCCTGAGATCATGACCTGAGCCGAAGGCAGCGGCTTAACCCACTGAGCCACCCAGGTGCCCTATTAAGGCATTCTTAAAGTTTTATGTTGACTGTCAATGTTGTAGTTACTCCTTTTCAGAAAGGTGCTATGAATTTTTAAATGGTGAGGACCTGAGGATGGGGTGGAAGTGGTTTTTGAGGCCACATAAATTAGCCCTAGTGGGTGATGCAGAAATTTTTTTTATTTTCTTCAAACCTCCTGTTGACCTTTGCTTACCTGGGCCCTGCTAATTTGCACACGTTCACATCACACCCTTCAAGATAGCAGAATCCAGGCTAAGGTACAAAGGAACTTTCCCTAAGAGAAATGGAAAACTTGAAGGGCGTTTCTCCAAATCCACACCAAGACAAAAGGCAAGAAGGTCGCTTTATCAACTTCTCCAAGACCTCAAATACAAGACCTAAATCTCACCAATGACTATATTTTACTATATTCATTCATGACAGGAACAAACATCTGGCTCACTTGATGATTAAAGCAAACAGTGACCATTTCTGACTGAGGCCAGAACTGGGAAATCCAGGGCAAGTTTGAGATGAGAACTCCCTGGGGATGTTTTCTGGGAAGGCACGGTTTCAGGACTCTAAGCTGCAGTGAAGTTAAAATTCTGCAAGCTCCCAAGAGGGAACCCTTTTCTCTTTCTACTGAGCTGGATAAGAATATCAAAAGCCCCCCTTTGCTCTTGCATTTGACGCACTCATCTGCGACATCATGGTAGGACCCACTTAGAGAAGCATTCTTCTAAAAGAGGGATGAAAACAAAAGATTTATTTAATTATAATCATATGTATTTCTTCAGATAGGTATTTCAGCCCCATAGTTCAAGTTTCAAAAGGCACACAAGTATATACAGTTCCTTAAAAACATTCTTTCTAATCCTAGTAACCCAGCCTCCCCATCTGCTTCTCAGAGGCAAACAGCTTTATCATTTTCTTTTGTTTCCTTCCAAATATATTTTGTGGAAAATCAAAAAATATATACAAATGCATGTTTCCTTTTATTCACTTTTTTTTTTTAAGATTTTATTTATTTATTTGACAGAGAGAGACCACAAGTACGCGGACAGACAGGCAGAGAGAGGCCCCCCCCCTTTTATTCACTTTTAAATATAGAAGCTTTGATTTGGATCTTGCTTTATCCAGTCAGCAATATATCTTGGGAGATCATTCTCTACATTCTAGATAACATTTCATGTCAGATTATGGAGAACCTTCTCATTCTTTTTTGGAATTACATACATCCTATTTAAGAATTTACCATAATTTGAGATGCCTGAGTGGTTCAGTTGGTTGTGTAACAAACTCTTGGTTTTGGCTCAGGTCATGATCTCAGGATCTTGACATGGAGTCCCCCTTTGGGGCTTATGCTTAGCCTAGAGTCTTTTGATATTCTCTCCCTCTCCTTCTCCCTCCCCCCTGTCCCTCCCCTTCCTCACACTCTCTCTAAAATAAATAAATAAATAAAACCCTTTAAAAAGGGGCGCCTGCAAGGCTCAGTATGTTAAAGCCTCTGCCTTCAGCTCAGGTCATGATCCCAGAGTCCTGGGATCGAGCCCACATCGGGCTCTCTGCTCAGCGGGGAGCCTGCTTCCCCACCCCACCCCTGCCGCGATTACTTGTGAACTCTATCAAATAAATAAATAAAATCTTTAAAAAAAAACCTTTAAAAAAAAAAAGTAGAGATGATACCTGATACCTCAGAAACCATAAAACATGTGACCATTTAAAGCAGGAAGTGTTCACATATGTTTGGAAGCGAGTCGAATGGGAAGGATTGTAGGATAAGGTGTTATCTGAGATGGTTTCTAGGAAATTGAGACTAGAATTGGAATCAGCCTTCTGAGGAAAGGAAATCCATGTGAAAAAGTTTTGCAAATGTGGGAGGAATGTTCTCCAGCAGTGAGTAGTCCAGTTGGATTATATGGTTGTTTCCCTATGGGAGAAGAAGAGAAGACAGGAAAATGGGCCCAGTTTCTGATCACTGAAGGCCTGGGTTATGGAGTTTGCAGGCAGTGGGGGAACATTAACATTTGTGATGGGGAGACATAGTCCAAGCTCCGTCTTGTGAACATCAGACATGGAAAAACACAGGAGCACTTTCAGGAATTTGTGTCCACTTATAAAGTTTTCAGGAAGCTGACATTACTTGTGCACTGAGATCAATGAAGACATAGTCTGTGCCCTCTGAGAGGGTTCTCCCTTTTTGTGTGTGTGCATGTATAGAGTGGGAGGGAGGGAGGGTAGAGCTGGTCAATGAAGCGAGGTTAGGACTCCCTCCCCAGAAAGGGAATTTGTTTGTGTCATGATATTGAAATAAATAAATAAAGCTATCCATGGATTTGGTTCTTTCTATTTGATTTTGATAACTTATAAAACAAGATAAGAGCACTATGCCACAAGCCATGATGTTCTGCCATCCCATCAGGCAATACTGGAAGGAGCATTAACTTGAGGGGACAACCAGAATCAGTATTGTCTCCCTGAACCTGTGTTGGGAACAGGATAGATAAGAATGTTGACCAGCCTTTATGTGGAGAAAGAAGATAGGATTTTTTACCTCAAATTCCTGCCTGGATCATGTTTTCCCCAAACCTCCTGAGAGATATCTTGGCATTAGTGCATTAAACTAAAATATTTTATAATTTATTTTCATTTTTAAAAACTGAGATATAATTGACAATAAACTGTATTCTAATCAGGCTTTCTGAAATGGGCATAATCAAGTGATGGTAGCCAGGAGGACCGGGTATAAGGCCGGGCTGGAATGACATTAATACTGTGCTCAGAGCTCACAGGTCTTCCTCCTTTCCTCCTGCAAGCTCTGATTTATAAATATACCTCCTTTACCTAGGACAGCTTCAGAGAATTCTGATCACGCCCTTTATGATGCTCTAACCTCAAGTCAAAGACAACATTTTAATTTAGCACTTAAACATCTGAATCAATTTATTTCCAATTACTGTAACTGGATTGGCCTTCCTGGGAGGATTGAGACAAGCACTTTCTTTGAGTAACAGTAGCATTTAGGCTGCCTTAAGAAGAGTATAACTCGCGGTGCCTGGGTGGCTCAGTCGTTAAGCGTCTGCCTTCGGCTCAGGTCATGATCCCAGCTTCCTGGGATTGAGCCCCACATCGGGCTGCTTGCTCAGCGGGAAGCCTGCTTCTCCCTCTCTCACTCCCCCTGCTTGTGTTCCCTCTCTCGCTGTGCCTCTCTCTCTGATGAATAAATAAAATATTTTAAAAAAAGAAGAGTATAACTCTCCCTTCTAACCTAAGTGGTGCAAGAGGTAGCTACATTTCCCTTGTTGTCATATTGCCAACTAGACTATCATCTTAGAGATAATAAAATACTAATGAAGATGTAAAAGAGAAAATGAAGACTATACCTTTTAAGTAGTAAGAAATGGTTATAGGGAAAGCACATGATTAAAAAAGCTCTGACTCTGAAAATTTCATTAGCACCACAACTCATGGACTTAGAAAGAGTGGGGCACTAGCCTGGGGTGGTTCAGCTGGCGCAGTCATTTCAGGGCTGTGGGATGGTGCCTCCCCCCTTCCCCGTACCAGGGGCTCCACACTCAGCAGGGAATCTGCTTCTCTCCCTTTCCTTCTCTGCCCTCCCTTTACTCACATATGCACAGGCCCAGGCACTCTCTCTCTAAAATAAAATCAATACATGTTAGGAAGGAAGGAAGGAAGGAAAGGGAAAGGAAAGGAGGGAGGGAGGGAGGGAGGAAGAGAAAGAGAGAGAAGGAAGGAAGGAAGGAAGGAAGGAAGGAAGGAAGGAAAAATCGCTTGCATTTTCACATTTTGAAACCCTGATTACTCTTTCCAAGCCACTGAGTTTATTGGTGGAATCATTTGGGGCTGTCAGATGTAAAGATGGCAGGATGGATTAGTTGAACTCTCAAGGTCTTTTATGATGATTCTTGAAGTTAGGTGTTATTATAACACCCTATTCATCTAATATGCTATAGTGCTCAATATTATAAATGACATGGAACAGCCCTCTCCCAATAAAGTCAAAGGATATTTTCCAAAAGGACACTAACTGATAGGGCATACTGCTTTACAGTGAGTCAAATAATTGTACTTTTATAGAATTAATGATTTATATGTCTGGTACAATTTTTGTTTTCTCAACCTTATCTCATTTCTTCATCCCTAAACAAAGTCCCTACATCTTTCTGCCAACACAATGTATTTTGGCTCATTCGCCATTTGAAAAGAGTGTTTTTTCCCTTCCATTTTGGCAAAGACATCAATACCTCTAATTTGGTGAGTTTGGTATTTCTCTGTATGGCTCACCCTTTATAAGAGTTTTTGTGAAGTAAGGAATTTTTGAAGACAGCTCTTTTCTGAGACTTGATAGAACATCAGAAAGATGGAAACAGGTTGGTTTCGAGTGGACTCTGAGCACAGAGAGAGGAAAGGGAGAAGATCACAAAATAATAGAAATGGAGATTAGGTTAGCAAGCAAATGCAGGAGTTTCAACCAGAGGGGTGACAAGAAGCTATCAGGGGTATCAAGAAGATGGGTATTGGACAGGCTGATTGGGAAGGACAGGCAGATCCTATTCTGTGTTAATCAGTAGGATTCCTCCTGCCTTTGGTTCCATTTACCCCAGAGCCAAAGGCATTTCTTTGGCTACACGGTGACAGAGGCTGGTGTGAAGAGGACAGAAAGAACTCTAACATTCACAGATCCATAACCACTGCTTTCAGAGAATGTGGTATGTGCCAAGCCCTGTTAAGCCCTTATAAGCTTAATGACATTTACTATTCATCACAACCCTCGGAGGTGATATTGTTGTCACTTTTATCCTACAGATGAAGAAAGTGAAGCTTAGAGAAGTTAGTGCCCCAAATTTCCCATCGATGCAGTGGCTTCTATATGACTAGAAATCTCATAATTCTTAAGCTGTGCATATAAGAGTGTGTGTATACACACACACACACACAAAAAAAATATTTTATTTATTTATTTGACAGAGAGAGAGTGATCACAAGTGGGCAGAGAGGCAGGCAGAGAGAGGGAAGCAGCTTCCCTGCTGAGCAGAGAGCCCGATTCGGGGCTCGATCCTAGAACCCTGAGATCATAACCTGAGCCAAAGGTAGAGGCTTAACCCACTGAGCCACCAGGTGCCCCTAAAAGTATATTTTTTTAAGTTAAATTCTTACGGCATTGGAGCTGAAGCAGTGCCTCTTATGAGTCTAGGCTGCAGGCTTTCTGCAGTAAGCAGGGAGCATGTTTCCAACTCTGCTTTGTCCAAACTGGGAGAGCCTCTGCTTACAGTAGGCTGTGGGTGCCCATCCAGCCAACTGAGCATTCTCAAGTGGACCCTGGCTTTGAAACTTGGAGATGTATGTTGTAAAGCAATTTTAAAAGAACCACAGATTTAAAAAAAAAAAAAATCAGGAGTTTTGAAGCAGAAAGGAAAAGGCTTGTAAGGAAAACTCTATTAAAGTCATCAACTCTCCCTTGCTTAAGGTCAAAAACTTACAACATGTTGAAATACTATTTATTATATTACAAATGAATGCCAGTAGTCATCTATTTCCTTGCCCTTGTCATGTTTCTGCCTGGGGTATTTATATTTGATCATTGTTCTCTTAATGGATTGAACTAATAAACAAGCATGTGAAAGCTACAGTACCTGCAGATCTGAAGTAATAGGAAGATATAAAGTGTATTGTCGGAGGATTTGTTATTTCCTTTCCCGAAGTTTCATCAGGAAAGTCAATTTGGCAAGGACAGCATTGATTTATGATTGAAGACAAGGGAATCTATTGGGAAACTAAGTGCCACCCAATTAATCCATTTTGGAAAGAGGAAGTCACAAAATAGAAGAGGTTAGAAAAGCCCCTCCCCAGTGTGGACTTGGCTATCATTTTGAGACCAAAGTTCTATTCTCAGAAAATTGTACTTCAAGAGGGATTAGCCTCTGTCATTTTCATAATACATCAAGGTCAGAAAAGAATGTCTCTTAATCAGTTTATGGAATTACACATGGTAGATCTTTGATGGTTAGACTTTAATTGTCATCAAAGACAGAACCTACAGGGCCCAGGTGGGGAGTGACTAATCAAGGCAAGGATGTAGATTGATGAGATTAATTTTTAATCATCAACAGAGCCAGAACACACAGAGCAAGCATTTAATAATTATTCAAGTACAAGAAAGAATAGAAAGAAAAGGAAGGAAGGATGAAAATGGTGATCTCCATAATCAGAACTCATACCCATGACCTACAAGCCTAGTCTAGAGCAGTCATTTTATATTAATATTTTAATATATATTTTATACTTATATATTATATCATTATATTATATATTAATATATAGTTATAAGATTATACTCTGATTCATCACATATCTTAACAGAATTTAGTTGTTGTGTAATAATACTAGGAATCATCCCCTTCAGCACTTAGAGAGTCAAAAATTGAGGCTCCACCAGGGAAATTCAAATCAAAACCACACTGAGATACCACCTTATATCAGTTAGAATGGCAAAAATTGACAAGGGTAGAAACAACAAATGTTGGAGAGGTTGTAGAGAAAGGGGAACCCTCTTACACTGTTGGTGGGAATGCAAGTTGGTATAGTTACTTTGGAAAACAGTGTGGAAGTTCCTCAAAAAATTAAAAATAGAGCTACCCCATGACCCGGCAATTGCACTACTGGGTATTTACCCCAAAGATACAGACGTAGTGAAAAGAAGGGCCATATACACCCCAATGTTCATAGCAGCAATGTCCACAATAGCCAAACTGTGGAAAGAGCTGGGATGCCCTTCAACAGAGGAATGGATAAAGAAGATGTGTTCCGTATATACAATGGAATATTACTCAGCCATCAGAAAGGATGAATACCCAACTTTTATATCAACATGGATGGAACTGGAGGAGATTATGCTGAGTGAATAAATCAAGCCGAGAAAGTCAATTATCATATGGTTTCACTTATTTGTGGAACATAAGGAATATCATGGAGGACGTTAGAAGAAGGAAGGGGAAAGTGAAGGGGGGCAGAAATCAGAGGGGGAGATGAACCATGAGAGTCTATGGACTCTGAGAAACAAGCTGAGGGTTTTAGAGAGGAAAGAGTGGGGGGATGGGTAAACCCACTGATGGATATTAGGGAGGGCACGCATTGCATGGAGCACTGGGTGTTATATGCAAACAATGAATCATGGAACACTACATCAAAAACAAATGATGCACTGTATAGTGACTAACATAACATAACTAAAAAAAAAAATTACAATGGCAAAAAAAAAAGAAAGAAAGAAAAGGAAATTGAGGCTCTGAGAGCTTTGATGATTATCTAAGGTCATGACCCTAATTAATAGCAGAACTAGGATTGGAATTGGAGTTTCCTGACATTCCCTTGTGCATGCAATCTGATTTTCTATTATTATGAATCCACAGATTGAGACCAGTAACATTCTGATTTATTGACTTTCCCCCCAATTCTATTTGCTCCATGTATTAATTTGCTTAATTAATATTTCAAATATTTATTGAGCATCTAATGTATGTCAAGTTTTTTTTTGGCAGGGGACAATGGGGCACTGGGAATAAACATTGAATAAGATAGCCATGGGCTTGGCCTGCATGGGTTTACAGACTGATGAAACCCAGGCACTCAATGAGTAATTGTAAACAACAGGTCTGCTTTGAAAGGAGGAGCTCTTCAGAGTAGGCACTGCTTCTGTCTTCTGGGCAAGAAAATGGAATGCACCAAGAAGTTCTTAGAGGTCATAGCAAGAATCTGGGCCTTTGACTGCAAATTCCAGATTCTTTTTTTTTTTTTAAAGATTTTATTTATTTATTTGATACAAATTCCAGATTCTTAAGAAATCGCAATTACCTTTAAGGTACATAAAAATTACCATTGCCTTTTAAATGTATGAACCGTAGTGAAATCTATTGTTCTGCCTGTATAATATCCATTGCCATTTCTGATCATGGCAAAAAGAATTTTCTTTCCAGAATCTATTTCTCCCCTGTTCTCAGCGTGTGTGTGTTGGGAGAGCATAAACTCTATCTGATGAGAGCATTTGATTCAGAAGTGACCTCTCAGCCCCAGAAAGTTACTGTGGAGGAGAACCTTTGCCTTCTGAGCTGGGAGCGTCTCAGACTGGAGCTGGAGACCATGGCAGGGAAGACCTGGCCTCGGAGTAAAGCCCACGCTCAGATAAGCAAAGCCAACAGAGCCTCAGGATACAGCTATGCCTCAATCTTGAAACTTTCACTTATGGAAGTTAATTTTTTTTCTTAATACAGATTTAGATGAGATTTCTGATACTTTCAACAGGAAGAATCCTGACAGCTACCCCAACTAAAAAAAAAACTAAAGGTTTAAAAACATGTTTTTAATATATCACAGATCCCAGATTATGTACCCCCAGTTTATACCATTTATAGATTAAGCTTCCCAAATCTGCCCAGTATCTCCAGCACAAATGACTGATGTAACTCCACTAGGATAACCCAGCATAGCTGTCTGGGAAGTGGGGGAGAATTTATAGATCATGAATCCTAGTCCCTTTTGCTTTCCTGGGCTTTTCATTAATTACCTCCAATAGTCAGATCAAAGTTTCTCAAAATTTAATGTGCAGCAAAACCCCTCAGATGATCCTCGTGTCACAGCACATGGACCACACTTGGAGGACATTGATACACGAGCAGGGAATTTGTCACTTCCCCATTTCCTTATGGTTAGAACAGCATATGCATTTCTGACAAAGTAAACTGTAGGTTCAACACAGTGGTCTCTGAGACTTGATTTCTAGGTCCCTCCATGCAAATAGGAACTTGTGAAGCTGAATTAGAAACTGTCACTAAGTCGTTCATCTGGGTTTGAAAACTAAAAAGATGTTGAGTTCTCTGCAACCTTAAGAGGAAGGGAAAGGTCTTTTGTTGGTGGGAGAGTTCACTGGTGGGGGGCGGGGGGAACAACGCCTTTTGTCTTTCTTTTTTTCAAGATTTCATTTATTTCTTTGACAGAGACACAGCAAGAGAAGGAACACAAGCAGAGAGAGTGGGAGAGGGAGAAGCAGGCTTCTCGCCAAGCAGGGAGCCCGATGTGGGGCTTGATTCCAGGACCCCAGGACAATGACCCAAGCTGAAGGCAGATGCTTAACTAACTGAGCCACTCAGGTGTGCACCCCCTCTCCAGCCCCCTCTGCCCTTTTGTCTTTCTTAAGGCTAAAGAGAAAGAAGCTGAGAGGGCAGAGGGCAGGGGACTTTGACCCAGAACTTTTGAAGACTAATTGCAGCACAATATCCTTTACTAGCAGGGCCTCATGAGGGACTTTTGTGGGCAGCTTTCCAGAAGGAAGGAAAATGGAGCTGTTCAGCCTCAGGGGGGCCTACTGGCTGTTTGAAGCACTTCTTTCTGAAAAGGGGAGAAACATTCGTGCTGCCACAGAAACCATGAAAAGTTACCACGAAGGGAAGTTGCTGCCACCGCCACTCCGGGCACAGATGGGGGAGCCACAGCTCAGGGCTTTGGAGAGCAGCTGCTGAGCATCACCGCAAATCCCTGCACCAGAAGATCGCGTAGCCAGAAAGAGAAAGAAGGTGTGTGCCCCGAACACAGAGCAGCGTGAATGAGCACCAGATGAGGGGATGAGCGAGGCGTTGTGGAAGAGTGGAAGGGAAGGTGGAGGCTTGTATCTGGAGAGCCCAGGCCAGTGCATGGATGGGCCGGGAGCACTGAGCAGCCACAGGAGTGGTGGAAATGTCTACTAGAGTCTCAGAGAGGAAGGCCTTGGCTTCCAGACTGTGGCCACTGAGCACCCCCTTGAAGATGTCTGAGTGGTGACGTGATGAGAAGAGCCAGGCTCTAGGAGAATTATTAAGTGGGTCACGTAGCTTCTTAATTTCAAGAAATGGGCAAGCTCATACCGATGACTTGGACAGGAGCTTCAAGTGAAGATCTTCGTCTCCTAAAGGATGAAGAAATCACATACCACCTAATGCACTCTCAAGGATGAATTTTAAAGTTCTGACTCAGGTTGTCTGAATACCCAATAGTTTCCTAAAGGAAACGGCATATGTCCTTCACAGCAGCTGACTTCTGGAAAGTCTATCTCCAAAGTACATCTAAAATGGTGCATTTTATACATTCACAGAAAACGGTGCCCATACAGACTGTTCCCTGCAGCATCCTTGGAAAGAGCAAAAGATGGTAAACAACCTGAGTGTCCTATAAGAAATTGATGGAGTCAGTTATCATCTACCCATCCCGTGACACATCGTGCACCTATGAAAATGGCGCAAGATCTTTCCGAGTTATGAAAATAAAAAGATATGCTAAAAGAAATGGTACAGAGCAGTGTCACACTTCTACATAAGCAAGGAAAAGGGACTATACCTATGCATATTTTAGCTGCGTTTTTTAAAACCCAGAGGGACACATTAAAAAAGAAAAAAAGACTAAAAAGTAGTCATCTAAGGGAGAAGAGTATAAACGTGAAGAAGGAGAGACAAAAGTGAGAATGGATCTTGTTACTCGAATCCTTAATTATATTTTAAATACACGAGGGTATTACAGAGCCAGCGTGTTAAATGTTTTTTCAATTGCCCGTGGGCAGAACACATGCAGCCAGGGTTTCTGATGTTGGTGAGCCTGGACTCTGATGCACAGAGGCTCCTGAGAGAAGGGCTGAGGACCAGGAGTGGCCCTAAACAGCAGGGCCACTCACCATTTATTCATTCAAATACCTCCAGAAGAACTGAATTCCTGCTCTTTGCCCATCAGGGAAAACTACCAGTTCTCCCGCAGCACAAGTCATGTCTCGGTCACTGAGATAGCGTGTCCATGATGGCCTGTCTCCTATGCCCAGCTCTCCCGGTGGGAAGGAGCAGCTAGTCCAGCACTGACCAGTCCCAGAGCCCAGAGGGCACTTGCCTGCAGGGCAAAGGCCTTCTACTTTCTAACAAATCTCCCATCCTGTGGCAAGTCTTACCAAATCCGTGGGTGACCGTTTATCATTAGTGTCACTATCCACAATTCAGGAGTTGTCTCCTTCATCACCCCTATGGATGTGATCCATGCCTCTGTCTTCGCCAGCTTCCTCCAGCGGAGAGGCATGTGTGCCCTTCGGGTACGGTAGCATAAATAGAGGTGCGAACCCGAGTTTGGTGCTTTTCAGCATGGCTTTGAAAAGGTTGTTTAACCTATCTAGCTCAGTTTCCTCACCTAAAAAATGGGGTTGTTTCCAAAGTAAAAGAGAAAAATTATAAAGTATTCTCTCTATACCTGGCTTATTGAAAAGTTTCCGTAAATGTGTTGTTGGGGTGCCTGGGTGGATCAGTGGGTTAAGCCTCTGCCTTCAGCTCCGGTCATGATCCCAGGGTCCCGGGTTTGAGCCCCACATCAGGCTCTCTGCTCAGCAGGGAGCCTGCTTCCCCTCCCCCTCTGCCTGCCTCTCTGCCTGCTTGTGATCTCTCTCTCTTTCTGTGTCAAATACACAAATAAAAAAAAATCTTTAAAAAAATGTGTTGTTGATATATAATGACTTTTATCCCCTGCTTGTGAAGCCTCTGGTGTAGAATAATCTAGAAGCAGTTGATAGAGAAAAACTGAATAACCCTTATGGGCTCGCTTTTATCAGTTGCAGGAATGAGACGTGGACCCTCCTCCAAGAGTTCCATATTCCTGAAATAACCTCCCTGAAACCAAAGGGTGAGATCTTCATGTGTTTCCTAATATGTTTCCAATTCAAACAATGTATTTGTTTATATATGTAGCTGGAGCGGCTGATAGTCATCTGAGCCGTAACCTCCCTCTCTAATTAGACTAGTAATTGCAGAGCAAGGACACATTGATTCAGCCAAAACATTCTCTACAGGGTCCTCGGCACTGCAAGACAGACTCATACTTCCCTCTCTTTGTAATCTTTAAACATGCACACAGCACAGACCCTACCACCCTCCGCAAAAAGCAAAAGTTAAACAAGATGGGATCAGGAGGGAAACAAACCATAAAAGACTTAATCTCACAAAACAAACTGAGGGTTGCTGGTGGGGGAAAGGGGTAGGGAGAGGGTGGTGGGGTTATGGACATTGGGGAAGGAATGTGCTATGGTGAGTGCTCTGAAATGTATAAGCCTGATGATTCACAGACCTGTACCTCTGGGGCTAATAATACATTATATGTTAATAATTTTTTTTTAAAAAAGCAAAAGTTGTCACTGCTGCTTGAGCAGCCCCCGGGTCTGGCTCCTAGGAGGTGTCTGTTCCACTGGGCTTCACAGCTTTCTTGCTCTTGAGCCTTTCAGTGATAGAGAATAAGGCCAGACTCTGGGAGGGGAGACCCTGGGCTCTGGGGAGGGTCCTCTAGCCTGTCCTCTCTCAGGTCTTTCAGATAAAGCTATGGCTTTTTAGGGAGCCCTTTCTCTCTCCCTGCCTGCTCTCCTCCCTTCCTCCCCCTTCTTCCTTCCCTTCCTTCCATCCATCCGTCCATCCATCCTTCCTTCCTCCCTCCCTCTTTCCCTCTCTGCCTCCCTACCTCCCTTCCTTCTCCACATCTTCCTCCTTCCCTTTCTTTCCTTCCTTTTCTAATAAATATAAATAAGTCAGATAAACCTAAAGGTATTTACTATTAAGCTGTTTTAAAGGCTAGTTTTTCTTTCAAGGATGCGGCAATTTGGTTGGAAGACATTAAGCAAACTAACCAATGAGGATTCAGATACTGGTGAGCTGGGGTACGAAGTAGGCACCACAGACTCTAGAGCCCCCAGTCTTATCCACCTGGCTTTACTGTCCCCATTTTGGAAAAGGGTCATAGGCTAACTGCCTTGCAGAGTTTGAGAGGAGCACATCATCGGGCATTCTCCCGCTCTGCCCTATTTCACTACACACGGAGAGAGCTGGTTGCTGGGGCCAATTAGAATGTGACTGCTGTCCAAGAGACTTGTTAATGAGGTCCTAGCCATAGGTCATCTGACTCAAAACCATCATGAACTGTCATAGCCACTTCTTTCCATAGTATTATTCCAGGGTCCCATCCAAGTAGAGTTCAGGGACAAAAAAGCTTTGGGCATAAAGGCAACCTCACATTTGCCGAGGGGGAAGAAAGGGATAAGGATCTCCCCTTGCCTGTACTTCTAATACATCTTCCCAGGAACCTAATTTGGACTCAGGGCTTCCCCATTAACTATATAAATGGAATTAATGACTTGATTCCAGCAGAGAACATAAAGTACTTAAGGAATGGCTCTGGCCAGATGACACATTATTAATAATAATAATGAGTAGAATTATTTAGTATTTATATGGCCCTTTATTTGCAGAGAGTGTTTCAATGGCTTTCTCACACACATATTATAATCCTAATGGTCATTTTGTGCTTTCCCATTTGTCACGCTTATGTGTGTTTATAGCATTTAAACATTCGTGATACTAAGGAAAATTAATGCCCATGAAAGCCTGTAGCTGCCTGCCCTGTGTGGTTTGGTTTTTCCATTTATTCCTAGAGCACACTTCTTCTTGGCTGAAGATCCTCAGACCACGTCTCCTTAACCATCAAAGTGTCCCGCAGGCCGTCTGGAGTTCTGAGCCCTAGAACCAGCTGTCTTCTGTTAGTGGAGACTTCACCAATGTCCTGGCGTTGTTTGACTCATCCAAAGATCTTCTACTGGGCAGTGTCCCTGTTTCTAGCTGCAAATTATTTTCTCGGCTCTATTTCCATAGCCATAGGTTTGGTTTCAAGGTATCTGAGCTTTAATTAACTAACTCCCGACTGCAGGTCTACATGGAATACTACAGAGTAAACTCTGATTTGCTGTGGATATCCCCACCCCCACTCTCCACTGCTAGTCCATTTTGGATACCACTGTTTCCTGTTTCATGAATTAGAAGGTGATTATGATGATTATGATTATGTTGATGCTGAAGGCCACAGAAGAACTGATCGAGTACTTCAATGTCAAGCACTTGGTTAATACTTCACTTACACATTCACACTTACTTTCCAGAAGAGCCCTATTATTATCATTTTTTATTGTTCCCATTTCACAGAGGCAGGAGCTGAGGCTCAGGTCACACCACCAGCCAGTGCTCCACCTGATAGTCACACTCAGGTCACATGACTTGACCCCTTGCACTTGTCATCCTGAACCGTGATGTAACCCTCATTGCGAGCTAGAGAATTTTGTGTCCGTTTTTTTTTTTTTTTTTTTTTTTTTTTTTTTTAAAGACCATCACCTACAGTTTTAGTGTCAGATATGATCTGTTCCGGAAACCTCTGTGTACTCCAGTTGCCTTGATGTTGAAAGTTAAAAGTCAGGGAATTATTCTGAGCCCTTCTGTCTCTGTCTTCCCTCCTCTTCTTTTCCTTTATTTTTCCCTTTTAGAATGATGGCCTGAGTCTCAGCTTTGTGGTTCTTCTTTTTTAGAATAGAATTGAATTTTCTTCTGTTTACAATCTAGCTCCTTCTACCCCATGCCCTAACAGCAGCACGGGGGGCTTTCTATGGGACCACATGTTGGTACTAATGAAGTAGCATCTGGCAAGGTGATCCAATTTTTCTTTTTAAAAAATATGAATCTGGAGCTAGACAAATTCTGTGAAATATAGTTTATTTCTACTTCCTCTATACTCACCCTTGGCCTCCCCACATGCCCAGTTCACTCTTCTCATGTAGGAAACTGACCAGGGATATTGATCCACAATATCAATATTCAATATTGAATCAATATCAATATTGATTCACAATATCACAGTATGATGGTAACATAATGAGGCCCCTCTGTTGGGTGGCCCTAAAATATGTGTGTGGAGGATTTAAGCTGAAGGAATGTTTCTCAACTGGTAGAATTTTAAGTTGAAGCAGTAACAGTAGGTATCATGTTCTTAGTTCCAGGTGCTGCACCAAGTTCTTCCTATATTACCTCCATTTCCTCCTTACATCAACATTATACAACAGATACATTGACCCAAACTGGCTAATGGAGAAATGGCAGGTAATTTGCTCTGGGTGTCACAGCTGGTAAATGGGGGAAGCAAGTTCAAACTCTGATCTGTTTCATTCTGAAACCACACCTAACCTTTGCAGTCCAACTAGATAAAGGGCACAGGTGTGGGCAGGAGACCCTTCCCTATGATGGTCACCCAGAGGCATCTTCTCACCCTGTACACACAGGCTGACCCTGTGAAAAAGCGGTAGCTGGGATCCTTTGTCACTCCCAGGGTGGTGGTATTTCCCTCCCATCTGTGGTGGGAATTGGCCAGACAAGAGAGGGTGACAAAGAAGGTGATTCCTGAACCCTGGCTGCGACTGAGGGACCAGCCCAGGGCATCCCCTGCTCCAGCTCTCCTTTGGCCAGAGTGAACCTCTTTCTTTCTCCCATCCTCAGGAGGAGAGGAGCAGGGGAACCTACATGTGGAAGGACGAAAGACTCATGTATTGAACATCTGCTGGATGCACATTCTGTGGCAGCCTCGTCCAGAATTATCTAATGGGGAGTTCATGCCTCTTTTTCTTCATGGGGATCCAATGACCAGAAAACCAACTACAAAGAACTCATTTGGCTTGGCCCTTACATAGGCTTTCCCATAACAGGGCATTCAATCAAAGCTCATGTGATGGTCTTTTGGGGCTAACTTGGCTGAGCTCTCGTGCCCAGGTACTTAGAAACACTGGTAGGTACTGCTCTGAAGTTTTTGTCAGATGTGGTTAATGTTTCCAATCAACTGATTGTAGGTGAAGGAAACTACTCTCAAGAACGTGAGTGTGTTTCATCCATAGTGTTGAAGGCTTAAAAACAAAAACTGAGGTTTCCCAGAGAAAGAATTCTGCCTCAAGGCTGCAACACCAACGCCTTCCTGAGTTCTCAACAGACTGACCTGCTCTACAAAGTTTAACTTCCAACATCCCCTGAGCTGTTCCTCATCTACCTACATCTGTAACTCTTCATCTGTTTTAGCCTATTTTTTAAGATTTTTTAATTTGACAGAGATCACAAGTAGGCAGAGAGGCAGGCAGAGAGAGAGAGAGGAGGAAGCAGGCTCCCTGCCGAGCAGAGAGCCCAATGCCGGGCTCGATCCCAGGACCCTGGGATCATGACCTGGGCAGAAGGCAGAGGCTTTAACCCACTGAGCCACCCAGGCGCCCCACATCTTAACTTTTGAAAGCAGTGGGATGGGAGCTGCCCACTGTGGAAGCAACCATGTTGCCTCTGCTCTGTCTCTTAGACATTAGTCTTTAATCCTCACACCCCACAAGGCACTCGAAAGGGTCACTGTCACCCGGCTCTGGAGGCAAGATGCTGCAGGTTCTGAAGTCCTCCTCCTCTACCCCATGGAAAGGTTAGAAAGAAATGCAGTGGCCGAGCAGTTCCTGCAGTGGCCTAGAGTG
>ML110290.1:11184-30320 GCA_003697995.1 Taxidea taxus jeffersonii | reverse complement strand
TGTGTTACTGTCACATTGTGTAGCTCAGGTTCCTAAAGAGGAGAGGGGACTGTCCAACGTGGTGTCCAGCCCATTCCTAATGCAGAGGTCATGCTCATAATCTCCTTGCTGTCCTCCACAGACAATGCCAGCCATGGAGGTCTGTGTCTCAAGAGCCTCCATGTCAGGGCCTCAGACATCAGCAGCATGGAGTCAAATTT
Organism: Taxidea taxus jeffersonii; assembly: GCA_003697995.1. Taxonomy (NCBI): domain Eukaryota; kingdom Metazoa; phylum Chordata; class Mammalia; order Carnivora; family Mustelidae; genus Taxidea; species Taxidea taxus. The sequence goes on along the minus strand of ML110290.1, from coordinate 30,120 downwards.
AATCAGTTTCTCTGATAGATTTAAAGTCCATCGGGTCCTGAAGATCATCCGAAGGGCCTGAAGATGAGCTCATTTGCCTCTCTCCAGATACAAGTCAGTGAAAAAATTCAGCAGAGGAGTATTGAACAGGTGGAAACTCATAAATCTGTCAGCAAACTTTACTGACCATGTACATGAAATTAGGCAAGGCTTTCCCTTTTTTCCTTACCTTCAATGTCATTTTGAATTACGTACTCTACCTTATAGATAGATCCACTTCTTCCTGGCTGCTAGCCAGGCTTTGGAAGACAGGGATAGGCTTTATTTTTATTTCAACCTGCTTCTGATTCAGACTTTAGGGTGACATATAGCCAGGTATCAGGCTAAAAACATAATCTGTAATAGGCCCATCAGCCCACTTTCCTCTATGCTCAGTTGGATATAATTGGTGATATTGACCACACACTGGATTGCATTGATTTTCCCACCCACATGGAAAACCTCGGTGACACTTTCTTTTTCATTCCACTACCTGTTAGTTACGAAAAGTTCTCCAAGGAAGAATGATTAGTCATAAGCTATTTATATGTATGTATCTATGGTGTTTCCCTCAAGGATTTGACCTTGAGCATAAATAATTTACCACATATTATGTTCCAAGTCTGCAGGACCTCCATGGCACCTTATTCTGGTTGGGCATCACAACAAAGAGGTCCAGCCGAGAGGGTGAGCAGGAGCCGGAAACCAGGCACATTCAGTTGCCAAATTTCTACCTTGAGGAAGGGACGTCTCTTTCCAATTCACATGAGGCACCATGTGGCCAGACTGATGGGGGTTTATCTATACTGTTCTAATCTGCACAAATGCTGTGCAAGGTAGAGTCATCACTATGGAGACAGGGAAGATTAGGATGTCCCCTGTGCTGTGGGGTTGGAATCGGCGGTCTGAGTATGAACTCATGACATTTAGTAGGGAGAGGGATGGACATAGAAATAAATAAATGTAAGCAGTGTGTGTGTGTGTGTGTGTGTGTGTGTGTGTGTGTGTGTCTTTAAACTCTCAACTTGGAATAGACGAATTTGGGCTTAAATCATAGCGCCTCGTCTACATGGCTTTTGTCAAATTACTTAGCAATTCTAACCCTGAGCTATCTCACCTAAATACAAAACAAAACAAAAAAGCAGAAAATAAATGAAAAACAAAAAGGAAGGAAGGAAAAAGAGGATAGTAATATCTATCTCACAAGGCTATTGTGAGGATTAAAGGAGACACAGCAGACTTACCATGATGTCTGGCACAAACTGTATAACACAAACTGTAACATTATTGCTAACTCACTACTATTATATAATGTTTTCTAAATGATTAGAAATAGGAGTGTGCCCAGGCCTAGATAGCTCCCATCACAACGCTTATCCTGATTATTTTCCCCCAGGATGCTGAACTTAATTTAAGTGGAGCCACTAAATTCCAGCCAAGACTTCCCCAGAGTCGAGGCCTGTGGGGAGGCCCCAAGGTCAACCCCCAATGGGAGCCGTTCTTCTCATTGACTCAGGCCAAGCACAGAAGACTGTGACTGCCTGAAATCAGAGCCTTGATTAGCAAGGGTGAATCTGATCACAGACTAAGTCAGAAAGGCTGTACCTGTAGAAACCCTGCCTGGCTGAGCGTTTCCAAGAGAGCACCCGTCTCCTTTCCTCCAATGAATACCTCATTCATATTTATGAGATCCAATAACATTCCCTACCTTCATGAAATATGTTGAAGGGACTTTTATTTCTGTGGCCTTTCATTAAGGAGGGTAGAGCTAATTTACTCTAAATAGGAAGGACCAAAGTGACAAAATACAATGAACCTCTTTCCAACTTGGTTTAACCAAAGCATAGTGCCATGACACCAGCCAATAACATCTTCAGCCTCAGGAAGAAAATTAAATCCAGGAGAAATTTCTGGAAAGGGGAAAATGGCCAGCTCTCAGATTTTGTGGTGACTCGTGGAAATCTACATTCTTCCCACCCTCAGCTGACCGAACATAAATGACTAGGTTTGAAAAAGGAGATCAGGAGTCGCTGGGCGGCTTGGTCAGTTAAGCATTCGACTCTTGGTTTTGGCTCAGGTCACGATCTCATGGATTGTGGGATTGAACCCAACTTTGGACTCCAGGCTCAGCAGGGAATCTGCTTTAGATTCTCTCCATCTGCCCCTTGCCCCACTGGCATGAGCACTGTGTCTCACCCTCTCACTTTCTCCCTAAAATAAATAAATAAATATTAAAAACAACAACAACAACAACAACTTCATCCATCTGTTGCTGGGTCTTTAACTGAGAGACTACATAAGAAGAAGCCTGAAACGGGACTCCTGGAAATGCCAGAGCTCCATGGCCTTGCTGACATGGAGAGCTCTGGAGAAAAGATCATCAGGAGGATTTTTGCTTATGTCCTCGACAACCACAATCTGGGGAATTATTTAAAGCAATATTCTTACATCACTTGAGGAATCATTAAGTACTTGATACACTGATTACACTATTTAGATTTTCTTTTGACCAAATTAAAGCATGAGAATCTCCGTCATAAACATGTAATTACTTTGGGAGAAAAAAATCACAATGCAGTAAATAATAGAAAATTATATAATGTTTTACATATTGACCTCTATTATTTTGTTACATTTCTAGGAGCCTTCCTGGAACTTTCTGATCTTAGCATGTGATGAAGAACCTGTAGAATCTTTTCCAAAAGCAGAAGGCCAAGCAGGGAAGCAGCCTTTAGATTAGGCATGGGTGGGATAGGGGAAGCAAGCTTCCTAGAAGGAGGCTGACTCTCCTCTGAAGGGAAAAATGCCCACCATTTTGGGTCAGTACAGAAGACCGAAAGAACATGGACTATTATTAGTTCCCGAAGGAAAAACTGGCTCAAATTTCATTTCCTCCACTGACTAGCAGTTGTCCTTGGGCATGTATTGAAATTTCCTGAGCATCAATCAGTACCTTCTCTGTGAATTGTGGATAATAGTACATACTTGGAAGTGTTGTTGGGAGGACAGTCCATCCCCACTGTCAGCCCTTAGACTATTGGCCATGATCTGGGACTTCTTGACTGGTCCCAGTGCTCAAAATTAGTAGCTCACTAGACCTTTTGCAGGTACTGGCTCAGAGCAGACCTCTCCTTTGTCTCCAGGATTCTTAAAGAACCCCCTCTACTTATCCTGTTGATCTATCTCTGGCACTTGGAGAAACTATATGCTTTTGCAGAAATAATTTTGCCTTGTTTTTGCCTTTTATAAAGACCTTTTTCACTTGTAGTATAAGTAGGCCAAGTGAAGGACAGGGCTGATTATATATGTTTAGGTCAATTAAACTCAGGTTTTGTATATAAAATTTCTGCTTAGGAACATTTGTATTGAGAAAAGTAAGTCTCCTTGTATATATTTTATTTTTTTAAAGATTTATTTATTTATTTGACAGAAAGACCATGAGAGAGAAAACATAAACTAGGGGAGTAGAAGAGGGAGAAGCAGGCTTCCCGCTGAGCAGGGAGCCTGATATGGGGCTCAATCCCAGGACCCTGGAATCATGACCTAAGCCAAAGGCAGACACTTAATGACTGGGCCACCCAGGCACCCCTCCTTGTATATATCTTAAATAAATTTCAGAAAGACCACCTAGTGTTGCATCTTTATTTTATAATTTTTAACTTATAATCCATGTTTTTCAAAGCACATTGTATTCGTTCTATCACTGGATCTTTGGAGCAACAGGATTATTATTTCCACTTTCCAGATTAGGAAAAGTAAATTCAAGACTCTATAGCCACAGAATTGACATTAAGACTAGTTCCCAGTGCTGTGTTCCTTCAACTTTGCCGTATTGTGACCCACTGAACAAACTTCATTTTATCATGTAATAATGAAGACATTGGCCCAGGTAATAATGAAATACCGTCAAAATGCTTTGTGCTTTGTATATTTCTTCTATTTCCCCTCTAGACTTTTGCTCTTATGAAGTATATTTCAGTACCGTGTTTTATTAACTTTAAATAAGTTTACAAGAGGGAGCATTCAACCAAAACAACCCTAATTGGCTCGAAACATAATATAATAACCTCTTTTCATCCAATTTGTTAAAGGAGTTCATTGGACCTGCATAGCCACAAGCTAAACACATTGGTTTAAATATACAGTGAACCTTATTCCTCAAAAATCATTCCTCTACAGAAGCAGTACAGATCGAAGGGAAGGATGAATGATTCTGAATGAAACTTCAAAGGATCAATTTAGTTCCAATTATCTGCTCTTGCCAAATAAAAATGATAAAATTGTAATTTATATAAATTTATCTGTGTGTTTATGGGTATAAGATAGACAGATAGTCACCTTTCCAACTGAAACAGTGAAAAACAAAGAAATCATAAATTTTACAATCAAACAATCGAGTGTACAATCGAGTGCAATCGAACCCAGCCAAAATCAGCTGGTTGGGCTCACTGTGTTCCCTGTCCCTAACCCCTCATAAGCATTGTCCTTAAGAGCCTAAATTATTTAGGAGGGTATCTCCCTTATAATTTTTATCCAATGGACACACTTATCGGTCTTAAAAAACAAAAATAAATAAACAACAACAACAAAACAAAACCCTACAACCTTAAGAGTTAATAATTTAGAACTAGTCCAATTCAAATCTGTTGTTACTAGTTGCCTGGTGTATTAGAAATTGAGTATATTGATTTTTAGTGTCCCACAACTCAATGGGCTTCTAATGTCTGGCAAGCCTCAAAATCTGTTTACCTCAGGAGATCACGTCAAGTTGCATGAGAATGGATTTTTAAGGTAAAGCTAAAATGTTAGAAACTCACGTGGGCATCAATCAAAAATAACATAGACAAGTAGAAAACACATAGAAAATGGAAGTTGCCTTTTTTTAATAGATTCTATTTATTTATTTCTTTGAGAGAGGGAGTGCTAGCCCACAAGTGGGGGAGGGGCAGAGGGAGAGAGAGAATCTTATCAGACTCCATGTTGAGCAAAGAGCCAGTCCCCTGGGCTTGACATGGGGCTCCACTACACCATCAAAAGATCATGACTTGAGCCAAAACCAAGAGTCAGACATTCAACTGACTGAACTACCCAGATGCTCCAAAAGGGAAATTACTTTAAACAAGCCATTTTCAGTCACTGGGGAGCACTGTTTATATCCTAAAATGAAAAGTTTTCAAAATTCATTCACTAAAGAGGGTGCCGTCTATGGAACATTTTCTGGTGACACTTTGTTGTTCAGTGTTTTTATCTTTTAATTATGCCACACAAATCACATACCATGTAATTATTACTTTTCACAAATTCAAATTGACCACCATCAACTACTATAAATTAGGAAGCTTTAGCAAGACTCAGACTTGGAAATCTGCATTAAGTAGTCATCACCTTTTAGAAAGAATGCCTCTTTATATACATCTTCTGACTTTTTTTTTTTTTCCTGGTGAGATTTCCCTAAGTAGATAAGGTGGAGTAATTGTGTCCTCACTCACTCTTTTCACAGCAAAAAGCACTGTCCCATATTTTATAAACAGTTTGGGTTTGCACTTTCAGTGTGAGATTTTTTATTAACATATTACTCAATGCCTGGAACCCATTTCTATTTCAGGGAAAAAATCAGTAACCCTGCCACTTATCTGTTCTTCCTTCCTGCTGTATAAAAATTCAAGGTACTTTGTATAACTGATATGAAACTTCATCTTCCCTAAATCTCTGCCCAAATATGTAATTACTTAACAGTTTATGTGGGATTGGACTACAAATTGCAGAGGGTAGAAGAAAGGTATTGTCAATTATTCATGTTAACAACAACAATTACTGTAAAGATATTTGTGGAGCTTAAGAATCTAGAAGGAAAGATGAGCTCTACATAAAAAACCATTTATGACTAAAAGACATTGTATGATCAGGAAATGCAGTAGGAGGAAGAAATAGATCAATGATGACCATGACATTTGGGGAAAGTGAGACATGAAATAAACCCTATGAGTAGGATTTATTCATTTTTATTTTTATTTTTAAATATTGTATTTATTTATTTATTTATTTGAGAGAGAGAACATAAGCTGGGGGAAAGGCAGAGGAAGTGGGAGAAGCAGGCTCTCCATTGAGCAGGGAGCCCATATGGGACTGGATGCCAGCTTCCTGGGATCATGACCTGAGCCAAAGGCTGACGCTTAACCTACTGAGCTACTCAGGTCCCCCCCCAACCCCGCCATGGATAGGATTTAAATAGAAGGAGATGTATAGAACCCTGTTCACATTAGGCTTGAAGGATATAACTACAGGAACATTTTGGTGATGACTTTGAATGAATATATGTGGTCTACTACTTGTTTAAATTATTTTCTTTACTTAGAGACAAATCCGATTATGTGAATGATATGGGTCCTTCCCATTTTTATGTTGTTATAATGGGCACTATTGTTTCATCTGATTCCAGACCACCTTCTTCCATTAGAAACACTTCTATTCTTCTTGAAGCCTTTCCTCTCCACACTCTTCCAACTTGGTCATTTATCTTGTTTTCTAAACAGATACCATTTGCTTATATGGCCCTGGTACTGGCACATTTAATTGGTCCAAGAATGGGTGCCTTGCCCAAGTTGGGTTAATGAGTCTTCCCTCCTGGACTTGGAAGCAGAAAAACTATTTGTCCAATCTCCTCTCTAGTACTAAAGCCATTTACATAAGACGTAAATCTGTGAGGTCTTGGTAGTCATGTTTTTGACCATTTAGGGAAAGCTATTCCACAATAGTGAAAGTAGGCTGACATGACACATAGAGGGAAATAAACAAGGGAGAGTGATAATATCCTGGTAATTTTACTGTTATGGAGGTCAAACTATAGGTTTGTTCTTCGGTTCTTTGTCCAACATTTTCTGATAAAAGTGTTCACACATATATAAATCTTGTAATAATTATACAGTGAACACTCACAAATACTACCTAGAGTCTACAATTAACAATTTGCTGTATCTACCTTACCAAACAGCTATCTACTCATCTTTTATCCACAAAGTCGTCTTACTTTTCATGAATTTTAACTTGTTTCTAATATTACTACCCTAAATAGTATAGCATACATACCATTAAGTAGAGTTCATTTATTGCTTGTTTTTATTGAGGGAAAATTTATATAGAGAGAAATACACATAGAGTATGCATTGTCTATTGAAGCCCCTATAAAGATACTTTCTAAAAAAAGAAAAAAAAAGAATGCCTTCTATTTTCATTAAATAGGTTTCCTTTTCTCTCCTTAAGGTAATCCAAAGCTTTTTTTTTTCTACCTGAAAACAAAGGGGTCATAGTTTACTTTAGGAAATTCATGCTTGAATTGGGAATTGGATGGTCTTAGCCAGTTCAGGATGCTCTAACAAAATACCATAGACTGGGTGGCTTAAAGAACAGACATTTATTTCTCACCATTCTAGAGACTGGGAAGACCAAGGTCAAGTTACCTTTAGATTCAGTTCCTGGTGAGAGACTTCTTTCCAGCTTGCAGACAGCTACCTTCTTGCTGTGTCCTCTTATGACAGAAGGAGAGGGAGCAAGCACTGTGGTTTCTCTTCCTTTTTAAATAAGGACACTGATCCCATCATGGTGACCCCATTCTCATAGCCTCATCTAAATCTGAATACCTTCCAGAGGCTCCACCTCCAAATACCATCACCCTGGGGGTTAAGGCTTCAACAAATGTATTTGGAGAGTAGGGCCATAAACACTCAGTCCATAACATGGAGCCAGGGATCTAAGGTTTTTGTTAGTGCATACAGTACTTCTTCTGCAAATTAGGTAAGTGTTTCTGATAACCTGATAGAGCCTCATGGTTTCAGAGGCTGGTAAGAGAAACAAGGCTGGATTTCAGGGCTTCTGGTAAGTGCACTTTATGGTAAATATGCACAGGGTATACACGGGAATCCTATAGATACCCTGGATCTTCAGCCTGAGTTGTGAGCCCTACTTTGGCTTAACATTTTCCATCTACTTTCCAAATGTGATCATCTTTCTGTGGCTTTGTCACTGCCCAAAGCATCCTGGGGTGTTCAGCAAGAAAAGCCCTCCCCCTGACCTCTATAATAACTACAAAAAGAAGAACCTCTGTGGGTCTGGGGATAAGGGGGCGGGGGGGAATGCAGGATGTAGCAGTATTTTTAGAAGTTAAATAGTATGGGCTAAAAAATGCACAGGGCCTATTTAGCTCTTGTCTTGTGATTTGAATCATCAGAGCAGGAAAGGTAAGTTGGTGACCAAATTATGAATATGTTTTTGATTACCCTACTTGGATACCAAAGAGTGTTCCCAGGAACACTGCAAATTGTTATTTACATATGATATTGCAAACATCAAGGAAGTCATAATGCAATCAGAATTCAGCAGCAGTGGAAGTTCTGCCTGAGCAGGTCTGGTGGTGCTTCAAGGCTTCTGCAAATAGGTAATGCCTCCCGGAGGCCAGGCATAAGTTTCTAGAGACACAAAACAGGATAATTGTAACTCACTACAGATGACCAGAAAATTATCCAAAATAAGAAGTTGTTTTTCTCTGAGACTTGGAGAAGGACCAGGCATTTTTCTCCTAGCAGTGATGGTGGGAAGGATCTTCAGCATAAATAATTGGCCATCTTTATAATTCTTAAGAATCTCTATAAGCCTTTGCAGAATAAACCTATAATTCAAAGGTGAGCCCTGGAAAGGAGGAATGTATTTTATTCATGGAGGAGATACTTGGCCTGCAAGCTAAGTTTGGAGCCAGAGAGAGGGGAGCAACAGGCTTACTTGGTAAGTAGATGCTCCCCATTTTTCCAGTTCTGCTCCTCAAATTTAAAGATCTAGAAACCAGGGGTGCCCAGGTGGCTCAGCCAGTTAGGCATCCTACTCTTGATTTAGGCTCAGGTCATGAACTCAGGGTCATGGGATCAAGCCTGGGTTCCATGCTCAGTGGGGAGTCTGTTTCTCTCCTTCTCTCTCTCCCTCTGCTCCTCCCCCCACACATGCATGCAGTATCTTGCTCTCTCATTCTCTCTCTAAAATAAATAAATGAAATTAAAAAAAAAAAAAGATCTAGAAACTGGTCTCATAAGGCGGGAGGGGTTCAGGGGAATCCATTTTCATTTTTGTGCCATGGAGGGGGGAAATGCAAACATTTAGGAAAATGTGCCTGCCCCACCCTGAGCACCACCTCTTTCCTCCCGTTAACCAGTGTTCAGGTCTTCATCGTCTCATTTCTTGGGTATTAATTATATCAGCCTCCTAAATTTGTCCTTGATCTTTGTCTTGCCTTACTGTGCTCTGCCAGATAGGATCATTTCTAAATCACAGATGAGAGGCTTTCTAGAGGAGAGTGGTTAGAAACTTGGACTCATATTGAGACCACTGCCTCTGTCATTCTCACATAATGACGTTAGTCACACTGATTGACTTTTCTGTACTTGAGTTTTCCCTTCCCTGAACTCTGGGTAACAGTACTCTCATAGGGCTGGAGTAGTACAGGCAAGGAGGAGTACATATAGCATGGGGCCTCGCATCTGGTAAACACTCACCATTACCCCCAACTTAAAAGACCCCACTGGCCTCCCACTGTCCCCAGCTTCAGTCCACACTCCTAACGGTGATGCCAAGGCCCTTCAAAATCAGGCTTCAGCCTCCTATTCCCCCTTAGCCCCCGGCATCCTCACCCTGACTCTCATCCTCTCTCAGAACCTCAAAATTTGTCACACTCCCTCATCCTCTGAGCCCTGCACATAGAGCTCCCTCTGTCTGTAACTCCTTCTCCTCTACACTCAGTTATCAGCTACTGATCTTTCAAGGGAGACCTGCAGAGTTTAGGGGTTAGAAGTCATGAGAAATCAGAGTGCCCAGGGTTTTAACCTTGGCCCTGATACCCATCCACCAAGAGACCTTAGGTAAATCAAGCTAATGTTCCATGCCTTCATTTCCTCATCTGTAAAATGGGCTTAATATCTGATATGATCTGAATGTGTCCTCTCAAAATTCATATGTTGAAAGCTAACCCCCAAAGGGTAGGTATTAGGAGGTTGGGACTTTGGGAGGTGATTCAGTCAAAAGGGCAAAGCCCTCATTAATAAGTGCCCTTATAAAAGAGACTCCAAAGAAATCATTTTCCCCTCTACCATGTAAGAAAAGAACAAAAATCTTTAACCTGGAAGAGGATCCTCATCCAACCATGCTGTCACCCTGATCTTAGACTTCCAGCCTCCAGAAATGTGAGAAATAAATGTCTGTTGCCTATAAGCCACCCAGTCTCTGGTATTCTTTTACAGAAGCCCAGACAAATTCACAGCAGAGTTGCAAGGATAAAATGAGATACTGAGCGCAAGGAACTCAGCAAGGGTCTGCTACATGTAACAACCCAAGTGATCATAACTGCATTTGCAACACTGCTCCTCCCTCAATGCATCGAAGTGTTTCTTATACACTATTATCATGATATTTTATTAAATTTTAGAGTACTACTTGATCATATATCTGTTCCTGCATGTACATGTATCAACATGAATGCAGATACTGTGTTGTATTCATCTCCATAGACATGGTGTCCTGCACAATCCCAAAAACAATATAAGTACTTGAATATATGATGGGTGGATGGATGGATCGATGGATGGATGGATGGATGGATGGATGGATGGATGGATGGATGGATGGATGGAAAAAGAAGTGGGTAAGAGACATATTTAAAAGGTAATTATCAAAAAAAGGTCTATGTGTGTCTTAGAGCTTAACAGATAGTCCATGTTCTCAGGACTGTATAAGTTCAGAGGAGGAAGAGACTTTTCTGGCCTTGAGCATTCAGAAAGCTTCCTGGAGGGAAGGAAGACTTGATCCAGGCCTTAGAGGATGGGTGTTTTGGGAAGGGCCAAGGATCTTCTAAGAGATAGTAATGCAGCCATCTGTTAAGGTATTTCTCAAAAATTCTAAATCAGATAATTCTTAATTAATTGGCAGGTAAGGCTGGATGGGAAGTCATAGATAAACACAAAATATGACTAGAACAAAACTAAAACTGTCAAAATATATTACATAAGTAGATTTAAAGAATATACATTTAGAGTAGATTTGAAGCAAAATATATTTAGTTTTAATTGCAACTGATACTTAGAAAACACATTTATCTGTTACAGAGTAACCTATTTCTGTTTTCTGCATGATCTACTAGCCAGACCAAGAGACCAAACACAATACTAGATCATAGTAGTTAGTGTAGAACACCTGCTGAAATAAATAAACCCAAAATGTCAATGGTCAGTGTAACAGAGTACTTCTTGTTCAAGTAAAAACCCAAGGACTGTGTGCATGGTTGGTAGAGTTTCTCCTCCCCTGGGATTATTTGGGGACTCAAGATTCTTTCATCATCCTCCAGAGTCTCACTGTGATCTACCACTTTAAAGGAAAAGAACATGAAGAGTGCTGAAGGACTTTTATGGGCCAGGCATACAGTTTAGGCACTGCTCTTCTGCTCAGATTCCATGGGCAAGAAGTCAGTCACATAACCATGCCTAACCACCCAGCAAGCTGGAAAGGAAGTATACATGTGTACCCAAGAAGAAGATGACATGGCTTTACAGAGCAACCAGCAGAGTTAGCCACAGGACCATTTGTTTTTGTCAATGAGTGTTTTCCCCTCACTCTCTCAATGGATTCCCTCCTTTTCTCCAAATAACATAACAATTTCAAAAGTACCCAGTGTTTAAAACTATATATATTTCCCAGGTTAACTATTAGATGATGTAATCTTTACTAACACATTTTCTCCTAAGAGTAAAATAGCCTGCATGGAATATTATGCACCATCAAAAAAATGAGGTCTTGCCATTTGCAAAAACCTGAATGGAATTAGAGGGCATTATGCTAAGCAAAAGCAGTCAGAGAAAAATAAATATCATATGTTCTCACTGATATGAGAAAATTGAGAAACAAGACAGAGGATCATGAGGGCAGGGAAGGAAAAATGAAACAAGATGAAACCAGTGAGGGAGACAAACCATAAGAGACTCTTAATCTCAGGAAACAAAATGTGGGTTGCTGAGTGGAGGTGGGTGTAAGGAATAGGGTGGCTGGGTGATGGACACTGGGGAGTATATGCTATGGTGAGTGCTGTGATGAATCACAGACCTGTTCCCCTGAGACAAATAATACATTATATGTATGTTAATTTTTTTAAAAATAGCCTATAGGTATTAATGTTATAAGCAGTCAATTTAGTGAGCTGAGTGATGCCTAATAATTTGTTAACCAAGCACTTATCCCTAAAATTTGTATGGAACCACAAAAACAAAACAAAACAAACAAATCGTCAAAGACATTTGAGAATCACTACAACAGGCCCCTCTCCCAGAAGATCAGCAGAATATCCAGCCAAGACCAAGCTCACTGATCAATGAGAACTGCAGAACGCCAGAACTAGGTGAAAGCAACACATAGAATTCATGGCTTTCTCCCTATGATCATTTAGTCTTGCAAAGTTAAATTTTTTTAATTTAATTTTTTTGTATTCTATTTCTTTTCCTTTTCCTCATTCCTCTTTTAAATATTTTTAACTATTTTATCTTAACAATAACTTTTTAAAAAACATCTTTTTAAATCTTCATTGTTATATTTTATCCCTTCATTGGGTTTGACCTTATTTTTTGTATACATATAGGTTTTTTCTTTAAAAATTTGGGAAACAATTTCTTCTAATAGATCAACGTATATCCTAAATCTAGCACATGACTGTGTTGTTGTCTCCAGCCTGGTCACATTCTCTCCTCTTTTTTTATTCTTTTTCCAACCAACTTATCAATTCCTTTTTTAGAATCTTTTTTTAATTTTCATCTTTACAATCATATTACATCCCTTCATTGTGTTTACCCACATATATAGATATATATCTATAGATATAGATAGATAGATATCTTTCCTTAAAATATTGGGAGGTAGTTTCTGCTAAGAGATGAGAATACACCCAAAATCAAATGAGTGGCTCTGTTCTATTCAGTCTAGAACATATATATATATTTTTCCCCTCTCTTCTCCCCCCAGTTTTGGGTCTCTTCTGATTTGGTTAATGTATATCTTTCTGGGGTCTTTGCCACCCTTTTAATGTTTTATTCTCTCCTTCATATATTCTTATCTGGATAAAATGACAAGGCAGAAAAACTCACCACATAAAAAAGAACAATAGGCAGCACCAATGGCTAGGACCTAATCAATACAAGCATTGGTAATATGTCAGAACTAGAGTTCAGAATGACAATTATCATGGTGCTAGATGGACTCAAAAAAGGCATGGAAGATATTAGAAAATCCCTTTCTGGAGAAATAAAAGAACTAAAATCTAACCAAGTTGCAATTTAAAAAACTATTAATGAGGTGCAATCAAAAATGGAATCTCTTACTGCTAGGATAAATGAGGCAAAAGAGAGAATTAGTTATATAGAAGACCAAATGACAGAGAATAAAGAAGCTGGACAAAAGAGAGACAAACAACTACTTGACCATGAGGGGAGAATTCGAGAGATAAGTGATACATATTAGAATAATTGGGATCCCAGAAGAAGAAGAAAGAAAGAGAAGGGCAGAAGGTATATTGGAGCAAATTATAGCAGAGAATTTCCCTAATATGGCAAAGGGAACAACCATCAAAATCCAAGAGGCACAGAGAATGCCCCTCAAAATCAGTAAAAATAGGTCCATACCCATCATCTAATAGTGAAACATACAAGTCTTAGTGACAAAAAGAAAATCCTGAAAGCAGCTCAAGACAAGAAGTCTGTAACATACAATAATAGAAATATTAGATTTTCAGCAGACTTATCCACAGAGACCTGGCAGGCCAGAAAGAACTGGCATGATATATTCAGAGCACTAAACAAGAAAAATATGCAGCCAAGAATACCATATCCAACTAGGCTATCATTGAAAGTAGAAGGAGAGATAAAAAGCTTCCAGGACAAACAAAAATTAAAAGAATTGGCAAACACCAAACAAGCCCTACAGGAAATATTGAAAGGGGTCCTCTAAGTAAAGAGAGAGCCTAAAAGTAGTAGACCAGAAAGGAAAAGAGACAATATACAGTAACAGTCACCTTATAGGCTATACAATGGCACTAAATTCATATCTTTCAATAGTTACCCTGAATGTAAATGGCCTAAATGCCCCCAATCAAAAGACACAGGGTATCAGAATGGATTAAAAAAAAAATATATGCTGTCTGCAAGAAACTCATTTTAGACCCAAAGACACCTCCAGATTTAAAGTGAGGGGGTGGAAAACAATTTCCCATGGTAATGGACATCAAAAGAAAGCTGGGGTGGCAATCCTTATATCAATTAGATTTTAAGCCAAAGACTATAATAAGAGATGAGAAAGGACACTATATCATACTCAAAGGGTCTGTCCAACAAGAAGATCTAACAATTTTAAATATCTATGCCCTTAACATGGGAGCAGCTAATTACATAAACTGATTAATTACAAAATCAAAGAACCACATTGACAATAATACAATAATAGTAGGGGACTTTAACACACCCTCACGGAAATGGACAGATCATCTAAGCAAAAGATCAACAAGGAAATAAAGGCCTTAAATTACACACTGGGCCAGATGGCCAACATAGATACAGTCAGAACATTCCATCCCAAAGCAACAGAATACACATTGTTCTCTAGTGCACATGGAATGTTCTCTAGAATAGATTACATAATGGGTTACAATCAGGTCTCAAGCAGTACCAAAAGATTGGGATCATTCCCTGCATATTTTCAGACCACAATGCTCTGACACTAGAATTCAATCACAAGAGGAAGGAAAGAACTCAAATACATGGAAGCTAAAGAGCATCATACTAAAGAATGAATGGGTCAACCAGGAAATTAAAGAAGAATTGAAAAAATTCATGGAAACAAATGAAAATGAAAACAACTGTTCAAAATCTTTGGGACACAGCAAGGCAGTTCTGAGAGGAAAATTTATAGTGATACAAGCCTTTCTCAAGAAACAATAAAGTTCTCAAATATCTAAAGGAGCTGGAGAAAGAACAGAAAAAAAAAAAAGCCTAAACCCAGCAGAAGAAGAGAAATCATAAAGATCAGAGCAGAAATCAATGAAATAGAAACCAAAAGATCAGTAGAACAAGTCAATGAAACTAGGAGCTGGTTCTTTGAAAGAATTAATAAGATTGATAAACACCTGGCCAGATTTATCAAAAAGAAAAGGGAAAGGACCCAAATAAATAAAATCATGAACAAAAGAGGAGAGATCATGACCAACATCAAAGAAATATAAACAATTATAAGAACAAATTATGAGCAACTATATGTCAGCATATTTGACAATCTGGAAGAAATGGATAGATTCCTAGAGACATATAAACCACCAAAACTGAACCAGGAAGAAATAGAAAACCTGAATAGACCCATAACCGGTAAGGAGATTGAAGCAGTCATCAAAAATCTCCCAAAAAACAAGAGCCCAGGGCCAAACGGCTTCCCAGGGGAATTCTACCAAACATTTAAAGAAGAATAATACCTATTCTCCTGAATAATACCTATTCTCCTGAAACTGTTCCAAAAAAACAGAAATGGAAGGAAAACTTCCAAACTCATTTTATGAGGCCAGATTACTTTGATCCCAAAACCAGACAAAGACCCTATCAAAAAAGAGAATTACAGACCAATATCCTTGATGAACACAGATGCGAAAATTCTCACTGAAATACTAGCCAATAGAATCCAACAGTACATTAAAAGGATTATTCACCAGACCAAGTGGGATTTATTCCTGGGCTGCAAGGTTAGTTCAACATCTACAAATCAATCAATGTGATATAATACTTTAATAAAAGAAAGAACAAGAACCATATGACACTCTCAACAGATGCTGAAAAGCATTTTGAGAAAGTACAGCATCCTTTCATGACCAAAACTCTTCAAAGTGTAGGGATATAGGGTACATACCTCAATATCATCAAAGCCATCTATGAAAAACCCACAGCAAATATCATTCTCAATGGAGAAATACAGAGCTTTTCCCCTCAGGTCAGAAATATGGCAGGGATGTTCACTAGCACCACTGCTATTCAACATAGTACTGGAAGTCCTAGCCTCAGCAATCAGACAACAAAAAGAAATTGAAGGCATCCAAATTGGCAAAGAAGAAGTCAAACTATCGCTCTTTGCAGATGATATGATACTGATACTTTATATGGAAAACCCAAAAGACTCCACTCCAAATCTGCTAGAACACATACAGGAATTCAGTAAAGTTTCAGGACATAAAATCAATGCACAGAAGTCAGTTGCATTTCTTACATTAACAACAAGATGGAAGAAAGAGAAATTAAGGAGTTCGTCCCATATATAATTGCACCCAAAACCATATGATACCTAGGAATAAATTTAACCAAAGAGGCAAAGAATCTGTACTTAGAAAACTATAAAGTACCCTTATGAAAGAAATTGAGTTAGACACAAAGAAATGGAAAAACATCCCATGCTCATGGATTGCAAGAATAAATATTGTGAAAATGTCTATGCTACCTAAAGCAATCTACACATTTAATACAATCCCTACCAAAATACCATCCATTTTTTCAAAGAAATGGAATGAATAATCCTAAAATTTATATGAAACCAGAAAAGACCCCGAATAGCCAGAGGAATGTTGAAAAAGAAAACCAAAGTTGGTGGCATCACAATTCCCAACTTCAAACTCTTACAAAGCTGAAATCCTCAAGATAGCATGGTACTGGCACAAAAACAGACACGCTAATCAATGGAACAGAATAGAGAGCCCAGAAATAGACCCTCAACTCTATGGCCAATTAATCTTTGACAAAGTAGGAAAGAATGTCCAGTGGAAAAAAGACAATCTCTTCAACAAATGGTGTTGGGAAAATTGGACAGCCACATGCAGAAGAATGAAACTGGACCATTTCCTTACACCACACACAAAAATAGACTCAAAATGGATGAAAGACCTCAATGTGAGAGAGAATCCATCAAAATCCTTGAGGAGAACACAGGCAGCAACCTCTTCAACCTCAGCCACAGCAACTTCTTCCTAGAAACATCACCAAAGGCAAGGGAAGCAAGGGCAAAAGGAACTATTTGGGACTTCATCAAGATCAAAATCTTTTTCACAGCAAAGGAAATAGTCAACAAAACCAAAAGACAACTGACAGCATGGGAGAAGATATTCACAAGTGATATATCAGATGAAGGGCTGGTATCCAAACTCTGTAAAGAACTTATCAAACTCAACACCCAAAAAACAAAGAATCCAATCAAGAAATGGGCAGAAGACATGAACAGACAATTCTGCAAAGAAGACATCCAGATGGCCAGCAGAAACATGAGAAAGTATTCAACATCACTCAGCATAAGGGAAATACAAATCAAAACCACAATGAGATACCACCTCACGCCAGTCAGAAAGATAAAATCAACAAGTCAGGAAACGACAAATGTTGGCAAGGATGTGGAGAAAGGGGAGTCCTCCTACACTGTTGGTGTGAATGCAAGCTGGTGCAGCCACTCTGGAAAATAGCATGGAGGTTCCTCAAAAAGTTGAAAATAGAGCTACCCCATGACCCAGCAATCACACTACTGGGTATTTACCCTAAAGATACAAATGTAGTGATCCAAAGGGGTACATGCACCTGAATGTTTATAGCAGCAATGTCCACAATATCCAAATATGGAAAGACCTATATAGAGAGAGAAACTATAAAGTTCCTAGAAGGAAATACAGGAAGAAAGCTCCTTGATATTGATCTTGATGATGATTTTTTTTAATCTGACACCAAAAGCAAAAGCAACACAAGTAGGGTAACAGCATACTAAATAGCTTCTGTACACAAAGGGAATCATCAACAGAATGAAAAGGCAAACTACAGAATGGGAGAAGATATTTGCAAATCAATTATAATTAGCTGCTAATAAGGACCTAATACCCAAATGTGCAAAGAATTCCTACACCTCAATAGCAAACATAAAAACAAAAAATCACCTGATTTTTTTTTAAATGAGCAGAAGGTCTAAATGGGCTTTTTCCAAGGAATACAGATGACTGACAGGCACATGAAAAGATACTCTACCTCATCAACCATCAGGGAAATGCAAATCAGAACAATGAGATACCACCTCATACCTGTTAGAATGTCTAATATAAAAAAGACAAGAAATGCAAAGTCTTGGCAAGGATGTGGGAGAAAAGGAACCCTTGTCTAGTGTTAGTGGGAATGTAAATTGGTACAGCCACTATGGAAAAAAGTATGAAGGTTCTTCAAAAAACTAAAAATGCAACTACCATATGATCCATCAATTTCCACCTCTGGATATTTATTCAAAGGAAATGAAAATGCTAACTCAAAACATATATGTACCTCCATTCTCATGGCAGCATTATTTACAATAGCCAAGTTATGGAAACAACCTAGGTGCTCATCAGTGGATGAATGGATAAAGAAATGGTGGTATATGTGTATATAGGAGAGTGAAATCTTGCCTTTTGTGACAATATGGATGGACTTCAAGATTGTTATACTAAATGAAATAAGTCAGACAGAGAAAAACAAATACCATATGATCTCTCTTATATATGAAATCTAATAGAAAACAAAACAGACAAAAAAAAAAAACCAACTTGGAGATAAAGAGAAGAGACTGGTGATATCCAGAGGCAGGGGGTAAGAAAGAGAAATGGGTGAAGGAGGCCAAAAGGTAAAAATGTAAAAGAAAGAAAAGGGGGGATGCCTAAAATAAAACATGTGACAATAACAGCACACATATACTCAAAATTATGTACACATATATTTTTACAACAGTTCATACATAGGCTATCAGTATAAATAATTCATGTCATAGGTGCATATATGTAGTCATCCTAGTGTATAAAAAATTACAAATACAATATCT
>ML110290.1:0-10784 GCA_003697995.1 Taxidea taxus jeffersonii | reverse complement strand
GGGACGTTTAGTGACTGGCTCAAGGCCCCTTCCATAATAATTTCAAAACCGATATTTGAATTCAGCTCTCTATAGCACCCATATGTTTTATTGCATACCATGTTTCCTCCATTAATAACATATCTTAGGTGGGAGATAAAAGGATTATAGTCTACATTTCATCATGAAAGTGGTAAAATAATCCAGTTTTTCCGTGCAAAATATTAATATGTTGCATATTGATTAGACCTGCCTTTTGAAGGTGATATGAATGATTTATAATGAGCATATTGGCTCCCTACTAGGGCAGAGCAGATTGACATTTATATATTAGATCAATGAAGAAGTAAGAAGGAACTAAAATGAGATGGAACTTCTCAGGACCGTGGTAGCTTCTGAGTGTGTTTGTTAAGAATAGTTTAAGCTGGATGTGATCTGGGCAACCTGGAAACATGCAGCTACATGCTTCTGATTCTCCAGTGAGCTGGACACAAGGAAGACCTACAGATATAGGCCATGAGATGGGATCTAAGTCAAAGCATGACTTAGACTGATCGCCAAAGTCTAAGTCATGCTTTGTCCATGTACAATGTTGTGAGGGCAAAGATAAATTGTGGTATAACTTAAATACTTTGAAATTTATTGACATTTATTTTATGGGCCAGAGTAGGGTCATCTTGCAAATTTTCCAGGTACACTCGGAAAAAATGTATACTCTGCTCCACATTTTTGAATGGAGTGTTCTATAAATATCAGGTGAAAGAGGTTGATACTGTCCCTCAAATCTACTATATTCCTCCTAGTTTTCTGTCTACCGTTTCTATGAATTTACTGAGAGGGACAGATTAAAATTTCCCACTATTATTGTGCCTATTTCTCCTTATGATTCTAACGGTTTTTGCTCCGTGTGTTTTTAAATCTGTTATCAGCTGCATAAGTGTTTAGAATTGCTATGTCCTCTTGATAAATTGACACTATTATCATTATGAAATGAGCTTCTTTATACCTGGTAATATTCTTAGCTCTGAAATCTACTTTATCTGATATTAATATAGCTGCTCCAACTTTCTTTTGATTTATAAAATGACAAGCCACAGACTGGAAGAAAATATTTCCAAAGCATATGTCTGATAAAGGACTTGTATTTAGAATTTGTAATGAACTCTCGAAATTCAATATTCAGAAAGCAAACAACCTAATTTTTTTAAATGGGCAAAAGTTTTAAACGGATACTTCACTATCGATGAAACACAGATGGCAAATACGCACATGAAATGATCCTCAGCGTCATTAGTCATTAGAGAAACACAAAGTGAAACCACAGTGGAATAACACGACACTTATTAGAAGGGCTAAAATTAGAAAGACTGACCATAACAAGATAGCAAGGATCTGGAGGAGTAGAAACTCTCAATGCACGGCCAATGAGAAATGGAACAACCACTTGGGAAAATGATTTAGTGTACAAAACTAAACATACACGTAGAATATAACGCAGACTTTCCATTCCTGGGAATTTACCCAAGAGGAAGAAAAGGCTGTATTCATGCAAATATGAAGGTTTAAGGCAGCTTTGTTTGTAATAGGCAAAAACAATAGAGACACTCCAAAAACTCATAACAGATGAATGGATAAACCAAGGTATATATAGACCATAAAATATCACTCATCAATAAAAATAAAAGGAATGAGCTATTGATATACACTACAGTGTGGCAGAACCTGAATAATTTTGCGGAGTGAATGAAGCCATACAGAAGAAGAATATATGCTGTATAATTTCACTCATATAAAATCTAGGAGATGAAAACTTATCTATAGGGACAGAAAGCAAGCCAGTGGCCATCTGAAGAGGTGTGGAAGGATAAGCAGGAAGATTACAAAGTAGCAGGAGGAAGTGTTTGGGGGCGAGGGATGTGTTCATTACCTTGACTGTGGCCACGGTTTGACAGATATATACATACGTCAGTTCTCTTCAAACTGTACACTTTAAATATATTCAGTTTATTGTATGTCAATTACATTTCAATAAAGCTGTTTTTAAAAATAGTTCCATAACTACCCAAGAAAAATGAAAACCTACATCCCCACAAAGACTTGTAACCAAATGTTCTTAGCATTATTCATAAGCATCCAGTATTGGAAACAACCTAAGTGTCAATCAACTGGTGAAAGGATAGACAAAATGTCATATATCCATACAATGGAATACTATTCAGCAATTAAAAGTAATGCACTACAGATACATGCTATGACATAGATAAACCCCAAAAGCATATGCTCAGTGAAAGAAACCAGACACAAGAGACAATATATTTTATGATTCCATAAGATCGTGACCTGAGCCAAAGGCAGCCACTTAACTGACTGAGACAGCGAGGCACCCCAAAACCTGAGTAATCTTACGGAGGAGGCTGCAGAAGTTGAGACCCTGCACTGGGCACTAGCCAAACAATTCCTCTGACTAATGCCATTACCTCGAAAATGTGATCTTGGAAGATAAATATTCAAACAATGAGCATATTTTAAGAATACAGCTGTGAAAATGAACTGTAGGAATTTCAAAAACTAGAGGGAAGGACAAACATCTCTATGGCTCAGGATGCCAGGTTGTTATCTATCAGGGAAGAGTACCACCCTCTTAGTATATTAAGTGTCAATTCTGAAAAAAAAAAATATCATAAGGACAATGATAGCAGGGAAGTTATGCTACAGCCTGGAACTTAATTTTTATATGTGCCATGAAGATAAGAAAAAGGGAAAAGAAGAAAAGGATATATATATATATATATATATATATATATATATATATTGTTCTGAAAGGTTTTTCTTCTCTCTCTGACAGTGAATATAAATTTCACCTCTAAAACAGAAAGGCGAGGAAATAGAAATATAATTTTGCACACTTTTGTGTTGTCCAGTGGGAAAGTTTATGGACAGGCAGAAATTACATCATATCTTTCTGGGATTTCTGTCTCACAGAAATATTATGGTATTATATTTCTATGCAAAGCAGTGGGGATCCTGCTGGCATTGCACTCAGTGAGGGAGGGAAGAGACTCACCTCCAGAATAAAGGTTGAAATTAATATCTGCACAGTCTCACTATCCAATGACAATGACTTTTTGTGGGTTTTGTTTTGTTCTGGTTTTAGGCTTTGGGTTTGGGGTTTTGTTTTGTTTTTTGTTGTTTTTTTTTCCCAAGACACAGGGATAGGGGAAATAGATGTCCTCTGTCTGTGTAGGTGTTGGCTTGATTAATCACAAAGGAGGAGTCATCATGGCAGGCAAGAGAGAATCAAGGAGGAAATCTGTGGGTGGAGGCTAAGAAGAGGAAGTGATTATTGGACACTTAGATTTCTTTTTTTTAAATTTTTTTAAAATTTTATTTATTTGACAGACAGCACAAGTGGGCAGAGAGGCAGGCAGAGAGAGAAGGGGGGCGCAGGCTCCCCACTGAGGAGAGACCCCAATGCGGGCCTCGATCCCAGGACCCTGAGATCATGACCTGAGCCAAAGGCAGAGGCTTAACCCACTGAGCCACCCAGGCACCCCATGACTTTTTGTTTGCAAGTAAGCCAGAATTCAACCATCAGGATTATATTTAGACTATATTTTCTTAATGGAAACTGAAAACAGACAAGGAAATTCACTCATAGTTGTGGCAACAAATCTAAGGGGAAAGACTGATATGGGGTCAGTCTCCAGGGTCCTCCAGAACGAGGCTCCATGCTTGCCGCTATCTCTGGGACCCTCTGTACTTTGATCACTGCTAATACTCAACTAGAGATTTACTTTTCTTTGTCCCTGAAAGGAAATCTATCTCCAGGAAAAGCAGAGATGTCATTAACTATACAGGATACGGTGAATGCACCATTTATGTTTCAAAGGAGAACCAGCCAGCAATGTGACAAGAGCTTTGCTTTTGAAAACATATAAAGAGAAGCACCAGCTGTGCTAGATAAGAACATTGCCTGAAACACTTAAAATGCTACTTAATAAAGACATAGAATAGATCCCATCATCTCCATCATATTTACTTTCTTTTTATATTCTAGGGCTGGACAGTCTGAGTTACTTTCAGTAGTTTGATTCAAAGATAGATTATCCTGTTTGACACTGGTCTGGGGCTCACAAAAGTGTTGTAGTTAAAGATGAAACTATGGTTAAAATCTATACAGGAGTAGAACATTCAGTGAACTGATAAATCGAGGAAGTGAAACTATTGAGTAAATTAATGAACAAGGGGTCTGCTTTGACTTCTGCAACGTTCCTCTTATGTTTGGGTTAATTACAGAAATGTAACCTAACTGGACTTCTGCTGAGAGATGATAAAATGTGTAAGATTAATATCCAAATGTGGGAACACCCACACAATTTAATAATAGGCACTTGCAGGTTTAACTAAGTCAGAGCATCTCGCCATAAGAAAGGATTGGTTTTGACAAATTCAAATATTGCCAAAAAAAATTGGTTTTGACAAATAAAAATGTGGCTAGTGAATTTGATCGTTATTCTTCTTTGCTCTGGATTTAAGAAAGCCATTAGTCTGGTTGTGATTCTCATTTGTGATGCACTTGTCACCGCCTTCGTGTTTGAGGATGATGCTGTTGGTGGTGTTGCCACCTGTGTGCTAAGATACAGCTGTGACATCTGGTGGGTGTTCACCTGCTCTTTTCATATCATGCTCTGCAGCCAGAGCTGTTGCAAAGGAGGCTTTGTCACAACTAGCTTTGACATTTGGACCCCTGGTGGGCCCAAAACTCAGCTGCCCCATACCTCCTACTTTCCTATTATATGGGCCTAGTTATCGCTTTGAATTCCCACTTGTCTTCAGCATGGCATGTTATAGTCAAGGAGGTATCTTTAAGATATTGCCTCTCTCTGAACTGCTACTCATCCTTTTGCTGTTCAGATAGAAATGCAATGAGTCAAGTGACTATGGTCCATTCTGAAGGGCTGTGGGCATTTCAGAAAAAAATAGAGGGGAGACCAAAGATCACAGGGGTTCATAATCTCTTCACACTGGCTAGTAGAAAGCTCAAAATTAAACTTGTAACCTACCTCTCATGATTAGGAATAATCTCTATGTCACTCCTCCCTGGGATGATGTAGAATGTTAAATAAGATAAACTCTCTGGATCAAAATTGTAGGGTTTGTATGAGAATTAAAGGAAATGAACACATTTAGAGCCATATCTAGTACACAATAAAACTCATTGAATATTTGCTTTTATGGTTATTGTTATTTATGTGTATGTCTTTGTATCAAATAAAGTCACCTCCAGTTCCTGAATTTGAGACAACATTATCTTTGCTAAGGATTGTCCCAAAAGGGATCACAATAGTTGAGTTGGGTTGCCCACATGGCTTTCCCTAGTCAAGAGACGGGGAACAATGTGAGAGAATAGGTTTAAGGCTTTCAAAAAATAGCACCAGGGAAAATGAGGAGGACAAAGGAAGAAGTGAGGGACAGGAGCAAAAGGAAAATTCCTCCATTCCAGCTTTGCTAGAAAGAGCCAGCATCCACATGAATACAGCACCATATGAAAACAACCTTTGGTGTGTATATGGGTGGGCGTGGGGATGGTAAGAAGGAACCCTTTTCCTCAGGTAGGCCATGGCACTGAGATGGGGTCCTGAGGGTAAGAAAAAAAAAAAGACACAGATACTGTTGGAACTAAGTTGTGGCTCTCTTTTGTGACCCTGAAGGTCTACTACTCTGATCCCCATAGAGCTGCATCATTTGCCCTAAGGTGATCTGTTTGGAGGAAGCCGAAAACCAAACTGATTTGGAAAGGTCATGAGGCTTACTGCCCTCCGAAGTTTGATTTTGAGCAAACTGTCTCAAGATACCACAGACAGGGAGTGGTCAAATCCTCATCAAATTCACCTTTCTTTTTACTGCCCAATGTCACCAGCTCCCCTCAGGTCACCATTATTGGTTCTTGGACATTGCTCTCAATCCTAGATCCTAGATGCAGGCATATGAGATGTTCTTTCCTCCAAGTTTCCTGATGCAAGTTAAGACCCCATTAAAAAGTTGTTTCCCAAATCCCTTTGAGAGATTTACAAAGAATCGCACTCAAAATGCATATATCTTCAACTTAATAATTATTAACATTTGCTGAACATTTTTGAGGTGCCAGGCACTATGCTAAGCATTTCCCAAGTCTTTACCATTTTATTCCCATAATCACCCTTTCCAGACTTTCTGGAAATACCTATTTGGAGGAAATAACCTTTAAAAGTGAATTCTAAAAAATCCTAATATTCTCCAACTCAACTACTTCTTATAGCTATTTTTGCTCCATTTTCCATGAACACTCTCCATTCTTCCCAACTACAGAGGAATATTTCACAATGTAGGCACACACCCTAAGTTCAAGAAGCTCACAGCTCCCCAGTGGGAAAAGCAAGGAGAAAACAGGAGACTTCAAGGAAACCCACCCAATTTCACGTTTTTACATGGCTCTAATTATAAATTTCCCAAAATTGGCAAGGGAGAGACATGAGATGATGGTGTAGCCTGTGATCTAAGCCCCCCAAGCTGGAAGAAAGTCTCATGAAATTAGTATCTGGAGGAACTCAGTATGCTCCCTCAATACAGCCTTATTTCTGTTTCTAAAGGTTACCCAAGTATAAATCCATCCCACAAATGTTTCTCTTATTACATTTCTTTCCGTAAATGTTCAACAACTTTATATGTGCAAAGACCACTTACCAGAATGCCATCATAGGCTTTGGAGTTCGTAATTTTAAAACCAATAACTAAAAGCTGCCATAACTCATAAAATATGCAGTAAGAGGTTTTGAATAAGATTGGAAAATAGGAGAAAAATCTGTGCTCCCAGCAGGCAAAACATTGATGACATTTTTAATAATAATGAAACATAAGACCTCCATAAGGCAAAACTGAAATCCATTTTGCATGTGAAAAAAAAAATAGGTCCCATTTGATTTGTTTAGATTTCTTTGTTAGGTTTTATATTTCTTATTAAAAAGTTTAAGGATATGAAAAGTATAATAAATGGTTGAGGGGAGGTGTGAAAGAGGGACCCAAATTTTCCAGTAAGACTAGTTAAGGTAACACATCTTTACACAAGAGTAACTTCACCTTCTGTTTCTAACATATTGAGTTTTGTTTTACTTCCAGAAGGCATGAAAAGAAAACAAAATATTGGTCTGCTTGTCTTTGTGTACATAATCGCTAATATTCTGGCAGCATCACATACATTGAAAGGTATAGTTTGTTTCTCCTTCTAATTCGTGAGGTTTATCTAATTCACAGTAGGGAAGGAAAGAGGAAGAAAGAAGCGTAGAAGAGTATTTTTAGTTTGTAAAAGAAAATATGATCATTGCCTTTAGACAACAGATGGATTTGTCCTGTGGGAGGTGGGTTAGATTTGTGCGTGAGTGAATGGTATTTGCAGACATGAGAGCTCAGTAAGGAAGAATACTATATTGCAGTTGCTGGTTTCATCTTATCTTCCACTCAATTCTAAGGTCCCTGAAGTGGGGACCACGTGTGTTTTGTTCACTGCTGTGTTCCCACTGCCTAGTAAAGTAGGCTTTAATAACTGCTCGAGGAGGGGCATAACTACATAATGGTTCAAGCTGTCCAGTCATGGAAGCAGTGCACCCCCCATCAGCAGAGATGTTCTGGCATTGTTGATACATGTTGGATTAGAGCCGAAATCTACATACGGTAGAGGAATTGGGCAGAATAGCACATGATGTCTGATCTACTGCTAACCTTCTAGGATTCCATTCATTTAGAATCTGTTTGCTCTCTGTAACTGTGCCTTTTAACAGACTTTTGAGAGAAATCTTCCTCCCCATCTACAAAACATTCCTCAAAGAAAACGGTGGCCCACGATGAAGATGGGGAGCAGTGTGCTTTTTCCTAGAACCCTGTTTTGTCTCGAGGAAACCTAATGACTTTCTCCCTTATTCCTTTACCCCATTGTCTTCTTCTTGACTAAATCTTCTCCTTACTATTTTCTCAGTACTTCTCATTACTATTTTCAGTTACTGAAGCCAATGAAAGAAGCCTCACTCCCTGGGTGGTTAATTTTCTTCCTAAATGATACCTAGTTGTGAGTCTTTTACAGGAAGTCACCATGGGAATTGGGCCATAGTCGATGAAATCCCATTACTGAACTCTCCGTGTGCGTTTCTCTTAATCACCATCTGAACACAAGGTGTTGCTCAATGTGTGTGCTGCACCTGGCAGGGGCCAGCAGTTACAAGAAAGCAATAAAGACAGTGAGTTCCTTCAGCACCTGCTGATCGGCCCCCAGATCTACCTCTTTAGGGACAAACTCACACCTTCTGGAATTTCTAAGAAGTAGAAATATTTTGAAGCCCAAAAATCCACCTAGGATTGTCTGTCTCCCTGAGAGCAGCTCCGATATAGAACAACCCCTGCCACAGTTTCCTAATCTACCTGGAAGTGATTGTGTATCATTTCAGGTATTCATGAGCTCACTTCATTTCTCATCCATCCCATCTCCCATCCTCATGATTGGCAGAAATGAAATATTTACTGTTTTCATTTATTCTTAATTTAGAGGTGTATTGGCTTTTGGGAGCAAACAGAAATAACAGTTTTCGGGAAGCAGTGAGTATAGAATACTAAATATTTGAGAAGGGGGAACATATAAGGCATCAGAAGAGAACATCTAATGACAGGGAAATGGAGCTGATCCAGGGGAATTGCAGGCTAAACTGTACGAGTTTTCTCAGAGGAGAGAAGGAGAGGGAACACGTACTTTTTCTCATTAGTATTCAATATGTGTAAGTTTTGAATATTCAAATTTAGAGAAGTAAACAAACAAAAATGGGTTTCCCTCAACCAGAAGCCATAATTTTTAAAATTTGAAAGCATTTCCTGGGATGATGATGCCTTCCCCCAACCATGATGTGAGTTTTTAGGATGCCGATATGTCTCACATTAGGAAGTCCAATATACAAAAATTTGAGCCTCAAAATAGACTCTTGGGTATAATTAGCCTTTAAAGTAAAGGGCTGTGTTCAGTCTTCAAAAGGATTCAACCCAGGATTCCTTTAAATTGCCATATTCTTAAGTTAATTTCAAATCTATTTTAATTAACAAAATCTTGACCTATATACATTTTTCCACATATGTCAAAGAAATTTAATTATGTCAAATAGGAATTAAATTATTCTGATCTCCAATTATGGAGAAACTGAGGTACTAAATAACCAAACCACTTGCTCAGTATCCTAAATTAGTAACTGAAACTAGAACATTGATTTTTTAGTTCTTGGGGTTATAAAAATGACTAAGAATGCTTGGGAAGACTTTCTCTCCACAGTGTGGGGAAGATGTAGCATTGCTCAAGCTGGCAAAATTTGCAATTCATTCCTAGGGATTCCTAAATCTCTGGAGGTCTTGGACTCTGTGGCATGGACCTCTCCTCACCCGAGGATCATTTCTCAGTGTCCTAATTTCACATAGCTTCTGGCACCTGGTAGAGGGGTTAAAATTAAGATATTTTGTAAATGCATTTGAAGATCATCCACAAAATGGATCATATATGTTCTTAAAATGGCTAACACTCATATGCCCTTGATCTAAACTCTCTAGAAAGTCCTCTGTGGATTAGGAAATTTTCTGTCACTGAAGACTTGGAGCCAGGATTCCTAAGTGCAAGTCAGTAGGCTAGAACAGGCCTTTGACAAGGCTTTCTCCAGTCCGCAGTGAAATAAGGAAAATAAGAACAAGTAAGTTTTTCTAAAAATAACTTTAGAATTTCTGGAATTATGTCTTTCCCGCATTTTTGGTGATGCAGTTTTGTAGGGTTTTGTTTGCTGTTTGTTTTCTGGTTTAAAGAGAATAGTGGTGTTAAGAAGTGCTGACCGGTCAGGAGTCTAATCTCTGGCTCTGTCACCCACCAGTTGGGTTATACTGGGTGGTGTACATAGCCTCTTTGAGCTTCCACTTCACTATCTGTAAAATGGGAATATTAAGAGCACCTACATCATAAGTGTTTGTAGACTGAATCCAAAGACTTAGTCACATGCTGCCCCTCAAATGTTATCTAACATTAAGAGTAGACCACTATCGATAATATATATACAGATGGAAATATGTGTACATTTGTAAAATAGATACATGTATAAAACCATGGCCAAAAAGTTAGCAATTCAATATTGAACCATCAAATTATTGGTTTTTTTTCTAATTTTACTATTGTAAAATTCAGATGTCTAGGAATTGTTCTAGCCTATAAGAGGAAAGGGGGAGCAGAGAGAGAGAGAGAGAGAGCCAGAGGGAGAGACAGAGCGAGATGAGGAGAGAAAAAGCACATGCCCAGGGATAGGGAGAATCACTTAAAGTGGTTTGATCCCCCTCTTCCCTGAAAAATATCTCTCTTGTCTCAAGTTGGAAGGCGGAGGAAAGATCGGGTCATTTTCAGTGCATTCAGCCTCTTTTGATCTGAGACCCGCAGGTTATTTTACCTGGTGTCTCAGGATCACCAGCCTTACAGTGGCTGCCTTCTTGTCAGACTTCCTCACCGTTCTATCACAGCCCTCCACAGTGCAGACACCCAGTTACAGCCACTGAATGAATGAAGGGAGTGTCAGTCATTCACCGTGTCAAACACCTCGGGTGTCCAATTATCTTAATGTTTCAAGTGCTCTGTCCTCCTTTGGTCACCGCAGCCACCAGCTAAGCGCCCAGCCTCCGCTCCCTTCAGCCTGGGAGCTCTCCCTGCTAGGGCCAGCTTGAATCCTCCCTCGGTTTGTGTAACAGCACAGGACGCAAATGACATCAGG
>ML110289.1:33855-46462 GCA_003697995.1 Taxidea taxus jeffersonii | reverse complement strand
CCATGCTGTCCTGAGCCTGACCCCCTCTGTGGAAACAAAGATGTCAGCTGGGGAATCAGCCCCAGGTCCGGTGGTAGGGGGGTAGGAGGGCCCTTCTGGGGAACACGGGCCTCTGAGCCTCTCAGATGGCAACACCCCCAGAGACCTGATCCTGCAGGGACTGAGGCCAGAACCCGTAAACACAGGGCCCCTTGCCCCCACCTGGAGAGTCCTGTGCTCTGACGGTCCCTTCCTATTGGGGCAGATGCCTGGCAGGCCGGCTGTCAAGCTCCCGGGGTAGCTGAAGGTCCCGCAGAGGCCCTGAGCCGTGAGGAGGAGGCTGGGGGGATGGAACCCTCTCCGGGGAGCCCCCAGGACACCCCAAAAAATGTGCCTGCAGGATGGAGACCTGTTGGCAGAAGGACCCCCGCGACCCCTTCTCTCGGCCGGAAGCTGCCCCGTGGACTACTGCTCCAGGTGACCCCCCCAACAAAGGCCCCACCCTGCACAAGGAACAAGGAATCCCCACTTAAAGGTCATCCAAGACCAGCTTCTCGGTCAGAGCCAGCTTTCTCCCAGAGCCCCATAGGGGAGCCCTGCCCATGCCCACCCTCCCGGCAGGGGCCCCCGAGGGGCAGGCGAGGGGCCGTAGGGAGACCCCTGTCCAGAGTGTCTGGGCCTCAAGGAAGCTGGCCAGCACAGGTACAGCCTCCCTGTCTCGCACACAGCAGCTCTGAGGCCAGACCTGCCCAGAGGTGACTCCCTCCCGTGCGGGCCGGCGGAGAGTCGGGGGCTCAGCCACGCGGGCGCTGTGGACATTTCTTCTGGTTTTGGGCCACTGGCTTGGGGCCTGTGGCCTGTGGGCTGCGGCCCGTCCCTGCCCCGCAGAGGTGACAGAGCTGTGGGCCTCACCCCCCAACGCCCCTCTCTCTGCAGCTCCTGTGCCCTCCAGCCCACGTGAGGGCAGCCCCTTGGGGCTGGGCCCTGAGTCCGAGTCCAAGTCCGAGTCTGAGTCAGCTCCCCGGAGCTGTGCGGGGTCCTGTGCCGCCTCTTCCCTGAGCGGGCTGTCCTGCTGTTCTCTCCAGGAGTTTCAGAAGGCGTCCGCCATGCTGGTGCAGCTTTCCGAGAGCTCCGTCTCCCTCTCAGACTGGGAAGCTGGGGACCCCACTGATGCAGACCCTGGCTGGTCTGGGGAGCTCTCACCTCAAGACTCCTGGGGGGTCCACTGGGGCGGGGAGCGGGTGGCCTGGGAGAGGCTGGAGGGCAGCATGACCAGTCCCCGGGGCGGCTCCCCCACGGACGCAGGGCGTCCAGAGCCCAGGGGAGGCCTCGTGCAGGCGGGCCAGCTGCTGCCTCTCCCGGATGCCCTTTCTGGGAGGTCAGGGTCAGAGCTGTCAGAGGCATCCAGCGAGGTCTGGGATGAGGAGAACCTGCTGGGGCCGGTCCCTGGTGCTGACCCGCCCTCAGGGTGCTCCTCCCCTGCAGGAGGCTCATCCCACCTGGAAGGTGGCAGGGCGCCCTGCTCTGTACCTCCTTCCCTGGGCCTTGGGGAGGGGCAGGAAGCTTCCAGAACCAGCGGGAGCCTGATCAGTGGATTAAATACAGAAAGAGCCAAACAGGAGCCCCCGGAGGCTGCCTTCCCACCACTCCCATCCATAGCCTCTCCCTCCAGTGACCTAGACCTGCCCCTTCCCTCTCCCTCCGGGTCCTCGGCCTCCGAAGGGCTAGGGTTTGGCGAAAGAGACGCTGGGGCTCTACGGGCCTCAGCTGGCCACCCAGAGGGGCCTGGGGACGCCGACCTGAGACTGTCCCACCACAGGAAACCTCAACAGGCCTGGTCTAAGCCTGGGGTCCCCGTGAGCCCGCAGGCTCCTCCTGGGGACCCTGGCGGTCTGGTAGCCCAGACATCCGAGGGCTGGGCACCTGGGTATAGGGGGAGGGGAGCCCCAGCCCCAGAGGAAGCCTGCCCCACCCTGGCCAGCGGGGTCTTGCCCGAGATCCTGTCCCCCGTGGACGATGTGCTGTCCTATGGCAGTGCTGACCTTCCGTCCTCCACCCACAGGGACATCAGCCTCCCTCCTCGGCCACCCACCCTCCCAGAAGAGAGTGAGGGCGCCAGCCTCCACTCAGAAGACTTCCCTCCCCCACCTGAAGACGCCATGTCTCCTGGGGGCCCACCAGGCCCCCCTGGGGAGGATGCCTCCATCAAAACTGGGGAGTTGCCCTCCTTGTCTGAGGAGGTCCTGCCTGAGCCACTGTTCCCGGGGCCCCAAGAGTCAGGGCTCTGCCTGGGGGCGGTCAGGCAGGGTGGAAGCCTTGGGGAAACATTGGGCGAATCGTGTTCTGATGGGGGAGCTGAGGCTGTGGACAGCCAGTGGTCTGAGCCAGCTTGCTGCCTAGGGTCCCCCTCGCGTGGGGGGGACGGCGGTGCCCCAAGGCTGCCAGCGCAGCCCCCAACCCCATCCAGAGTGGCCTACGTGGCTGGGGAGGGTCTGCCCATGTTGGTGGCGGCTGGGGGTACGGGGCCGTCTGGCGCCGGGCACGGCGCCCCGGATCCTGCTTTGGGCGCGGGCTCCCATACAGACGTACCCGGTGGGGACAGAGCCGAAGAAGTGGTGGACTTGGTCTCCAGCCAGCTCACCAGAAGGGTCCTGTGCGACACGCTTGCTGTGCTCTCGGGGCTGGCCAAGCCGGCCACCCACTGACGGAGAAGCAGCTGTGTCCCCACGGCTGACCCGGCACGTCCCCAAGACTGATGAGACTCCTGAGGAGACAGGGCAGGGCCCGCGGTGACACACAGACACCTGTGACGTTGCTGTGTCACTGTGCCCATGCGTGCCCACATGTGTGGGAGGCTCCAGAAGCCTGGACCACGGAGGGCAGAGCCACCTGCCGCCAGCCGTGCAAGTGGTCATCTGATCTAGGTGGGGGACCGGGCACTGGCGTGACGTCCCGCGCAGTGGGCTCTGTGTTCTTCCGGGCTTTGGGTCCATGGCTTCCATCAGACCCGGCTGCGCAGTTCAAGAGGTGGAAAGCTGGAAGGTGGTGCGGGGCGTGTCCGAAGTCTGGCTGGCCCAGGACGGATGCAGAAGTCATGGATTCGAGAGAGAACATTCTGGGGGAGCCGGGAAGGGGAGCAGCTCTGAGGCTGAAACAGGCGGCAGGCCGCGGAGACCGCCCGCCAGGACAGAGAGCCTCCGCAAAGGCCACGGGAGAGAGTTCCGGGGATGCGGGAAGCCGGTGGAGGTGGGCGGGGGCACGTCTGTGCGGGCGCACACCCCCAGACCCGCATGTGGGCCCGCCCAGCTGTGCAGATTAGAGGAGTAGCCAAAGGTCACGGGCCAAACCCTGGCCTGTCCTCTGGCGGTAGGCGGGCCAGGCCTCCCTGAGCGCTCAGGACACCTTCTGGAAGACACGAGAGCCCGTTCCCTGGTGGCATCCAGCATGGAGTGAGCCCTCGGGGGTGCCAGCGGTCTTCGGGGTGGGGGTGGGATGCTGATCCCTCAGGCCTTGGCTCCTTCCATGCAGGGCCTCACGCTTCCGCAGCTTTAGGAGAGGAACTCATCCCCTTGACAGCATTTATGGACCCCTGGGAAGACCCAGACCTTCGTGACTTGTAGTTTAGGTGGGACGCGTCTCTACGGCTGGCAGAGCCCCGAGGTCGGCCTATGCCCTCCAGCTTCTGGCTCCGGCAAGCTTCCTCCTCTAGGCAGCCCTCCACCAGGCCCCAGCTCAGGGGCAGCCACGGGTCCGGGCCGGCTGCTGGCCAGACCCACCTCTGTCACACGCTGGCTCGTCCTGGCTGGGGGCTCGGGGAGGCACAGCCGAGACACCTCACGCTCCAGCTTTCGCCGGGAGAGGCTTGGGCCGGGGGTGGGGGTGTTCGCGCCCCGTGGACACATTTCCAAATAGCTTCTGAGCTACAGCTTTCTTATGGACTTCCTTCTAGTTTTCTGGACAAATTAGTCTGTAATTTTTTATTTTTCTCTATTTATTGCTGACCCTTTTGGATTTACGAGGCCGTGTGAGAGGAATTACGTGTCTTACGCACACACGGTTGGCTACCGTGGTAATAAATCTCCCGCGTCAAAACCCTGCAGATTCGCCCCCTTTCTGGCGGCCGTGGGTGGTCTGGCTGCACTCCCAGCCAGACCGTCCTGAGCGACCTTCCCGGGTGCCCACGGTGGCCCCACGCTCTGCGGGAACTTTGTCCAGCTCAGCCCCGGGGAAACCCGGCCCGGCGACTGCGGAGCGCGGCTCTGGCGCTCGGGTCTGTGGAGCCGGCAAAATTCCACAGGGTCTCGCGCCTTGGCTCCCATCCCTGAGAATCTCTTGGGCCGATAAATCTTGATACTGGCCTCCAGAGAAGTCATTCTCTTTCATAGAAAACGATTATTTCACATCTAATTTTCCGGTGATCTGTCTCTTTTCAGCTGTCCTGCTTCACCGTCCCCTTCTGCGTAAAATGCCCCCGCAGGCGCCTTCATGCTTCAAACCCCAAATCACCGGACCGGCTTTATAAGGGCTCTTGACCCCTTACCCCGAGTGGCCGACACAGTCGCTTCTGTAAAACACAGCCAAGAGGGGTGCCTGGGTGGCTCAGTGGGTTAAGCCTCTGACTTTGGCTCAGGTCATGATCTCGGGGTCCTGGGATCGAGCCCTGCATCGGGCTCTCTGCTCAGCAGGGAGCCTGCTTCCCCGCCCCCCTCTGCCTGCTTGTGATCTCTGTCTGCCAAATAAATAAAATCTTAAAAAAAAAAAAAAACCCAAAACACCGCTGAGGGCCAGGAGGGCAGGTACGGGGCAGCGGCAGCTGTGCACCCCCGGAGGAACACAGCATTGCCCATCTGGATGGTGCCGTCCTGTGCCCAGGGCACCTGGCCCCCCAGGGTCTGCCTGGGCCTCGTTCTCCGACTGTCGGCTGAGCACCCGAGCAAACCCAGCTGAGATCAGACCTGTCCGTGCCCAGTCCCCAGAAGAAGGTCTGCAAGTCCCC
Source organism: Taxidea taxus jeffersonii (assembly GCA_003697995.1). NCBI lineage: Eukaryota > Metazoa > Chordata > Mammalia > Carnivora > Mustelidae > Taxidea > Taxidea taxus. The sequence goes on along the minus strand of ML110289.1, from coordinate 41,487 downwards.
ACGGCCCACCCTCCGCCAGGCATCGAATGCCAAGCTGCTCCCCAGCAGCGCACCTCTTCCCCCAGCACAGGCCCTCGCGTCCCCCTGAGCACAGCCGGGAGCAGGCAATAGTTTGCAAAATGTGTCGACAGGTTTGGGACACAAGGATAGGATCGTGGGCACACATGCAGCTCCCCTGCACCCGTGGCCCTCCCTCCAGCGACCACATCCACCCAGGCCGTAAGATGACTCGGCGGGGCTGCTGTGATGCTCAGAGCCCATCCCAAATCCTGCTCTCCACCTCTTCCTGGGGGTGTGGCAGGGACCCCTGTCCCCACACGTCCACCATCCGGGCCCTCTTCAAGGTGTCCTTGTGAGGACACACGGGACTGCACCCCCGCCCCAGGCTCCGTTCCTGGCACGGGGCAGTGGTCTGGAATAGTCGTCTTTCTAGAAGTTTTCTGAGGAACGGACGGTGTTCCTGAGCAGCTCCCTGGGGACACCAAACACCAGCTGGAGGGCAGGGCCCACTCCAGAGCCCGGGCCGCAGCTGGATCCCTCCCTCGGCCCCATGCAGAGCCTGCCCCATCTGTGGGGCACAGAAAAGGCTCAGCGGCTCTGCCCTCCGGGGCTCGTGCCCATCCAACCGCACAGGCTGGTGTGGCTGCAGCTCCAGAGCAGGGAAGGAGCGGCGCCTTTGCCGGCCCCTCCTGAGCCTCAGGGTGCCCAGGTTGGAGACCGCACCGTTGAATTTGTGCCAGGTGCCCTTAACTACAGTACCTGGGCCCCCGAGCCTCCGTCTCCCCCTCTGTAAACAGGAACACCATCCGTCACCGTGTCCGCTCCACGATGCGGGCGTCCCCACCGTCGAATGCCTGTGGGCGCAGCGCGTCCTGTCGTGGGTCTGACAATCACCCGGGGCTGCGCCTGTTCCTTCCTTAGCAGCACCGGGCAGGCGCCTCTCACGGGGCAGGGGGTGCCAGGGTGGAGGCGTGGGGCTTGGAGCAGGGCCTGGAAAGCCAGCAGGAGCAGCAGTGCTGCCCGTTTCTCGGATTCTAAGACACACACCCCACACCTCCTCTCGATGCTTCTGAGCTTGGCTGCATTCCGCACTCGGCGTGTGCGTTTCCGGGTGCAGCGTCTCCGTGCCAGGCGAAGCCGGGTGCCACAGCTGGCTCCATGTCACCCAGCCCGTTTGGGGTGAAGTGTCACCCGCCCATGTGGACTGGCCTCCAGTGCGGGTCACGGGGTCAGCGGCACGAGCCTGCCTTGCCCCTGCGGCGCGTCACCCCCTGCCTGATGAGACCTGAGGGAAAGGGATCCCCACAGCAGCAACGGGGGTCTGGCCAGTGCTCTCTGGGGCTGGGGCTGGTGGGGCAGGTGCTGGCCGCCTGCTGGCCGAGGGAACAGGAGGACCCCAAGGCTGTTCAGTGGGGCCAGCACGTATGTACCCCACTGGCTGCCCCAGAGCATCCCGCTCCGGCTCCCTCACCACCTGGATGGGGACATGCAGGCCCCACAGGCCCCGGGGTAGAGTGGTGACAGCGGGGAAGGGAGGGGCGCAGTCCCTCCAGGCGGCTCTGGGTGTCTCCCCAGAATTCCTATGTTGAACCTTAACCCCCAGTGTGCTGGCGCTGGGAAGCAGCTTCGGGAGGTGGTCGGGGTTTGATGGGGTCATGCAGCCGGGGCCCCATTGAGAAGAGGCCCCAGAGAGCTCTCTCCCTCTGTCCACAGGGGCACACAGAGGAAAGGCCCCAGGAGGACGTGGCTAGGAAGGCGGCCAGCAGTTCGCAAACCCAGGAGTGGGCCTCACGGGAAGCTGACCCTGCGGACCCCTATCTGGAACGTCCAGCCTCCTGAACTGTGGGAAACGAATGTCCGTCATTCAGGAAATGCCCAGTCTGAGCGGGCCAAGACAGCATCCAAGGTCAAATTCCTCCTGGGAGTGGGGTGCAGGCGTGCACGGTGGCCTGCAGGAGCCTGGCCAGCCCGTCTTTGCCAGCCCAATGGCCAGCCTGCTGGGCTGTTTGCCCTACTGCCGTCTTGTGGCCTCGTGGCCGTGCCTCCCAGGTGGAGGTCTAACTGGTCATAGGTGGAGGGGGCAGAGGCAGGGGGCATGGGAGGCCGCCCAGAGGAGGCTGAACTCCACCCTGAGGGCAGCAGGGGCTCCCATGGGCCCCAGCAGAGGAGGAGGGACCCATGGAAGACAAGAGGCAGATAGGGGTTCCCTTAGGACTCTGATGCAGCCCCTCTGTGGAGAGGGGTTGAGCTGGGGGGATTCAGGGGTGCAGGGACTGGGTGCCCACCCTGGCTCTCCCCGACCTGTTCCCTGCTGGGCGGGGCTCTCCCTCCTGCCTGCAGCCCTCCTACCGCTCCCAGATCTCTACTCCCCTTCCCAGAAGATCTCCTGGGAAGAGCCATTGATCAGATCCTCACGGATTGCTCGGCCTTTCTATAAACCGTCCCCTCTGTCCTCCTGTGGTGACCTCAACCAGCCCAACCTGTCCTCGGAGCCCCACAGCCCCAGAGCCAACCAGTGGCCTGGCACCTCCCTCAGATGTGAAAAGGTCACCAGGTCCCAAACAAGCTCGGGCTTCCATCTCACCCCAATACAGCCCTCCCAGGTTCCTCGTCTGCAGCTTGGTCCACAGCAACTTCCTCCTTCCAGCTGCTCTGGCCAAAACCCTGTAGGAGGATACAACCTCTATGTCTACGCTCTGGATTTGATTCACCACGTGTCTTACCTTCAAGATGTTCCCAAAGTCCAACCCCATCACTGGCACTGCCATGTGCCACCATGAGTCCCACCATTGCTTGGGGGGCTGTGATGGCCCCCCACTGGCCTCCTGCTTCCCCTCGCCCCTCGTATATGGCAGCCAGAAGAGCAGACCCACATCCCTACTCAAAATCCTCTGATGGCCGCACGACTTTCAGAGCTGGGGCCCTCGTCTACAGCCCGTTAGTAAGGGCCCACCCAGAGCTCCTCTCCACTGGTTCTCTGGTTCCCTCCCTTCCCTGGCTCACTCTGCTCCAGCTGTTCTTCCAATATGCTTGCTCCTTCTACCTCAGGGCCTTTGCACATGCCCTCCCTCTGGCCAAGCGGCCTGAAGCATAAGAATCTGACCAGGCCAGTGACTGCTGCTGACTCATGTCTGCTCTGTGATCCACTTCCTCTCTTCTTCGTTTCGGTCCCACAGTCCAGAGAAAATGTGGGTATGCATAACAGTTACAAGTAACAATTAAAAACCAGGCCTCCTGTTGAAGTAAGCAAACAGTTATAGTGCTAGGAGTTGAGGAGTCGTTAGGTTGTTAGGGAGCTGGCGCGAGCAAGGTTGCACCAGCATCTGCGGGTCGGGCTCTCTTTGCCGAAGACTGGACACGCAGCCAGTGAGCAGAGAACCCATGAAGGGGCCGAAAGAAGACACAGAACGTTGAAAATACAGTGTGGAACGCTGAGCCGCAGGCCTGGATCCCGGGAAGCGAGGACTGAGCGCCACGCCCGCAGGGTCCTGGATGCCACAGCCTTACACAGAAAAGTCTCTAAACTGACCAGGGGGAAACAGTCAGCAGCGGCCCCTGCCCAGAGAAGACTCCTAAGGCACCTGGACCAGACCCTGCGGGGGCTGCGCTGCCCCCAGCGCCTTCCCTCCCGTGCGGGAGTCCTTTCTGCTCAGGGAGGCTGCCGCCTGGTGTGGGGCTCTCCTTCCCCCGGCGCACTTGGCCACGGATGCGGGGGACGCCCACTGGGCGCTGGGGACTTCTCTGGGGGTTCATCAGGGGTTGTTGGGGAGGCCGAGCAGTACCGCGACAAAGGCACTTTCTCTTTTCTCCTCCTTTCCCTTCTCGGGCCATCTCCGCCCTGTAAACGTTGCTGTGGCGCGCAGGAACGCCACGGGAATCCGTCAGCCCCGCCGCGAGCCCGCCGTGCTGAAGGCTCGGAGGTCGGGCTTGCTGGGCCCGGACGGGGCAAATCTGCTGTTCCCGAGCGGGAACTGTTGGCTCTGTCCAGGGTCAGGGGCTGTTCCATGGGAAGGAGCGCCCCCTCCCGGCGCCTGGGGGTTCCCGGCCAAGGCTGCTCCTTGTTGGCTTCCAAAGTAGAAGGGACACGGTGACCCGACCCAGCAGACGGCTGACGGCAGTCCTGAGTGAGCAGTGTGCGCAGTGGAGCCATCTCCTCTCCTCGACCTCGCTTTCTCTCCTCCCTGGATCCCTGGATCCCTTTGACCCCGAGTTTTTCCCTGAGATCTGCACCAGGTGATAGGTGGGGGCTTCTCTGGGGCCACAGATGACCCTCTGTGGCTCCCTCTGGCCCACGGTCCTGCCCCCGGTCACCAGCGGGGCAAAGGCTTTTCACACCCCCGCTGCGGGAGGCCTTCTGCTCCTATAATTAGCATGGGTAAGTCTCTGGGTAGCAAATGGGGCGAATGGGGGATCCCTAATTTGCCTGGAATGCCGCCAGAGGGAGGTCCCAAATCGGATCACACACCCCAAGCCCTCATCTGGAGCTCTGAGTCGGGACAGAACCCTGTCTGCCCGCCGAGGCCATGGTTGGCCTCTCCCCTCTGGGAACTCCGTGGGCCGCGCCCCTGAGGACCTGGTGGGGACAGGCCGACCGCACACAGGCCAGCCCTAGCGCTGAAACAGGAGAGGGAGGGCCCGGGAAACCAAGGCCTCACGGGCACCGAGTGGCTACAACCTCGACAGGCCTCACCCCTGCAGAGGTAGGAGGAGACATCCTGTTCAGGCCCCACTCAAGATGCGGGGAATCACGGGGGCGCTCAGGAGGTCCTCCTTATTCTGTAGGTGGGGAACACGCCCTCCACAGTTCACTCTCCCCTGGAGGGCATCGTCACAACTGACCCTCAGAAAGAAGGGTTTGATAGCCGTCTGCACCCGTGCTGGCCCAAGGACCAGCCGGACGGTGGAGGAAACAGCCTTCCGGGCGAAGGAGAAACTGACACCATTCTGCACCCAGACCTGTTCTGTAAAAACAAACAAACTAGGCAAATGGTCTTGAGGTTCCTATTTATGTGGGGGCTCCCTTCACCCTCCGGGGTAGCCATGGCTCGTACAGGACATGTGTGAAGGACCCAGCCCTTTAGGCCGTGGTGCAACAGACTGGAACGAGGGCGGGACAGAAAAAGGAGAAGTCGGATCTTGACCAAAGCAGACAGGGAGCTGCTCAACCAAAGCACACCCCCACCCACAGACCAGAGCCTGAGCACCCCGTCATTCCTCTCTCCCCCCACTGCAGGACAAGCACCGGATGAGGGAGGGACCCTGGGCTGGTCTCTCACCCGTTCTCGCTCCAGGACTTGAAGCAAACAAAAAAGGCCGTGAGACAAGTTTGGGCTGATCCTGACGACTCTCGAGGTCCCCGTAGAAGCCAGCCAGGTCTTCCATCTTCGCTGGAGAGAGAGTATGTTCCTCCTGGATTGGACCCTCTCCGCCTCTGAAAAGGATCACCCGTGTGGGCAGCCAGGACTTACGGAGACGAGCCGTGGACAACGGGAAACCCCGGCCCCCCTCGAAAACTCGGCCTGCGTCTGAGCCCCCCTCACACGGGTAGGGGTGCCGGGAGCAGGGGCGGCAGGCTCCACACAAGGAGGAGGAGGAGGAGAGCCTCTAGCGGAGGCTGACACCCTTCCACATCCCACCAGGAACCAGGCTGTCCCGACTAATGATCTGGGGGCGGGGGTCCTATGCCTCTGAGGAAGGGAGATGGAGGACCAGACATGCCTCCCAGTGTGTCACTGGGCACACTTGCGATAGACCTCTTTTTAGAAAAGTTCTGAGAGGCCCTGAGTAAACTATTAAACGTAATAATCCGGATCCTGATAATTACTAGGGACAGCTTATTTTTTTTTTTTTAAAGATTTTATTTATTTATTTGTCAGAGAGAGAGGGAGAGAGAGCGCGCGAGCACAGGCAGACAGAGTGGCAGGCAGAGGCAGAGGCAGAAGCAGGCTCCCTGCCGAGCAAGGAGCCCGATGTGGGACTCTATCCCAGGATGCCGGGATCATGACCTGAGCCGAAGGCAGCCGCTTAACCAACTGAGCCACCCAGGCGTCCCGGGACAGCTTATTCTTAAGGACACGTTTACGGCCAGTCTACATATATGTATTTTTTATTTACTTGAGAGAGAGAGAGCACAGAGGGAGAGGGGGAAGCAGGCTCTCCGCTGAGTAGGGAGCCCGATGCGGGGCTCGATCCCAGGACCCCAGGATGGTGACCTGAACTGAAGGCAGACACTTAACCCACTGAGCCGCTCAGGCTACCTCTGACATTAGGAAAAAGTTACAAAGATCTCCTCGCAGACCTGGGGACAGCCTCCTGAAGACGGCTACCACCATCTTTCACACGAGGCAAGGCACCTCAGGGAGCTCACCCAGGAGACACAGCTTGCCAACGTGCATGGCCCGCTCTGCTGCCCACGGTCCTATTAAGGGTCAGGGATACTCCCCCTCCATAGGAGATGAACCTCTAGCGGACTTGAAGCTCCTTTTCAGGAAAAATGCAGCCCCTTCCTTGGTGCCAGAAAAGTAATGACTGTTAGTCTTCCTTGGTCATTCACAGCTTTAGGTGCTTTCTTGCTTCTCTTTGCCACGGGGTTCTATGCAGCGCCACCCTGGTCGCTGTCGGAGGCCCTGGTCTTACTGAAGACTTACTTGGAGAGCGCGGGCACTGGCTGGGGGAAGGGCAGAGGGAGAGGGCATTTCAAGTGGACTCCCGGACACGTGGGGAGCCCAGTGGGGGCTCCATCCCACCACCCTGAGATCACCACCTGAGCCAAAACCCAGAGCCGGAGCCCAACTGCCTGAGCCCCCCGGCGCCCCCGCTCCTTTCTTCTCCTGGCATCAGCCCTGTGGGCTACCTTGGCCTTCGCCCCACCCAACCCATTGGTCGGGCACCCCCAGCACCCGTATTAGGGAGCAGCAGGGCAGCCTGAAGCCTGTCACGTGCGTGGTGGTGCGCAGCCCACACCAGTCGGCGCTCAGCACTGCTGGCCCGAGTGCGTCCGGCCCGCCGGGCACCTGAAGGCTGACCAGCCACCTCAACGGGGCCGGCCAGGGCGCAGGCCAACCCGTCCCTCTGCCGCAGGGACCATGCCCGCCGCTGCAGACTTGAGCGACTACTCGGGGCTCCCAGGTCCTCCGGGCTCCCAGGTCGGGGGTGGCGATCCCCTCATGCGGGGAACCCCGGTCCTTGGGTCAGCGTGAGGGTCTTGAAGCAAGGCCCGGCTGCCCCCGAGCACGCGGCTCCCGGGACCAAGGCGGAGGCCTCTGCTCAGCACCGAAGCCATCGGGGCACAGGGCGCGACACTCGGGCCTGCGTCGGGAAGCGGGGACCGGGCGCCTCGGCCCTACACAGGGAGGTCCCCAGGCCGGCCGCGGGGAGCGGTCAGCGGCCCCCGCCTCCCTCCCGTGCCGGAGTCCCCCCTGCCCCGGGGAGCCGCCGCCCGGCCTGGGGCTCCGCTCCCGCAGCGCGCTCGGACCCGGCGGCCCCAGACTGAGATCCCCCCGGAAGCCGAGCTCGGCGCAGCGGACGCCCAAGGCCAGGCGGGGCCGTGCGGAGGGAGCTTCCGGCCAGAAGCCGCCGCGGTTACGGCCGCCTGTCGGACGCGGGACCTTCCGGTCGCTACCCGCGGCCCCC
>ML110289.1:15716-33455 GCA_003697995.1 Taxidea taxus jeffersonii | reverse complement strand
CGGGCGGCGCGGCGCGGCTGTACCGCGCGGGCGAGGACGCCGTGTGGGTGCTGGACAGCGGCAGCGTGCGCGGGGCCACGGCCAACAGCTCGGCCGCGTGGCTCGTGCAGTTCTACTCCTCGTGGTGCGGCCACTGCATCGGCTACGCGCCCACCTGGCGGGCCCTGGCCGGGGACGTGCGAGGTGAGGCGCGCCCGCGCGCGACCCCTACGCCCCGGGCCGCAGCCGCAGCCCCGGGGGAGCCCGGCGGGCTGGCGGGGCAGCAGGCGGCGCCCCCAGGGCTGGGCGTCCCCGCGGCGTGCCCGAGCCCCTGCCGGTGACCCTCTCCCGCCAGCGGACCGCATGGCGGGCGCCGGAGTGGGCCGGCGGCTTGGACCTGCGGACGCGCCGGACGCAGACTGCCCGGCCCCGCGCCCCTCGCCGGCCCCGCACCGGCCCCGCACCGGACAGCTGGGTCGCGGCGGGGGCGTCCGCGGCACCCGGCCCGCCAGCTGGCCGGGCTCTGAGATGGAGCGTCACCGGCCCGAAGCCGAGCTGCGGGCCGCGGTCTGGCTGGTGCCCGGCTAACCTCTAATTACGTGTTTCCGTGGGCAGGAGCCTAACAAATTGCTGCACTTTGTGCTGCGCTTTTGTTTCTGGGCCGGACATCTTCCTCTGCTGTGATTTTTTCTCCATCACGGGACAGGGCCACACACTACTTAAAAGCCTAAACAAGATTGTTGGGCAAAATCGTAAATGATTGTTTTTAGGATGCGTTCTCTTACTTCGGAGTGTTGGCAGCTTTTTTTTTTTTTTTTGATTTTTTTCATTCGTTTGAGGGCACAAGTGGGCAGAGAGGCAGGCTCCCCGCTGCGCAGGCAGCTTGATGGGGGCTGGATCCCAGGACCCTGAGGTCACGACCCAAACCCAAGGCAGGCGCCCAGCCCCCTGGCTCGGGGTGCCCCTTCATGTGGGGATTCTTGATTCTGAAGGCTTTGTTCTCTGGTCTCTTGTTTTCTTAAGCCGCCAGCGTTTGGACCCGAGGTCGGAGCCTAGGAGGTGGACAGACTGCTCCTTAAAGGTTCTCTCAGAGCCTTTTCTCTGAGAACAAGCATTTCAGTGACAGAACTTCTCAGTCACCATTTGTTTCTTAGTGGCAGAAGTGACATGTAAATTCAAATGCAAATGTGGGTATCTGTGGCAAAACACTTGTCACCTGTTTTGTGCATACTTTGATTCTCTCATTGGGCATCTGAAACAGAAATACCCAGAGCCAGATTTGAACATCGCAGACTGTTCTGTGTTGAACCTGCATGTAAGGGGCCTGGAGAATTGTCCCTGGAGCTTGGAAGGAGGGTTCCTTCTAGAAATGAGGGCGGTAAAATCCATACCTAATGGTGTGATTAACTCAGCTATTAGCGAAATACGGTTATCTTAACAGGATTGGACCAGGATTGGACGCTGTCCAAGTCAGGCCTGAGATGGAAGGGAGATATGGCTGAAAGTGAAAAGCAGCTGTGGTCAGAGGGAGGGTGAGGACAGCTGCAGGGACACCTGGGCAGAGCCCTCAGCACTGGGGAGTGGCCCACTTGGGATCCCCAAAGAGAGGTCACCTGGGGACTTGTTAGAAACACGTGGGCCTCAACCCAGGCCCAGCCCTGTGTCAGCACAAGCACCAAGTCTGCAGGATCACTGTTCTCAGGGACACCGGGCCTCTGAGACACCTGCATGGAAAGGCTCGTGGCCAAGAGGGCCGGGAAACACAGCATATGACCTCTTCCTTGTGGGTGTCCACTGCACACAAGAATTCCTCAGGAAAGGAGTGTGCCAAGTCTGAGCCTTTGCTTCCCGCTTGATCTACCATACGGTCCTTTTTGTGCCTCATTCTAGCCAACTCCCCATGGAATCACTGGGAAGAAGCACCCTCTCCCCACCCGTGGCCTCCCATAGGGGAGCAGATGCCTATTGTTCCCCATGTGAAGACAGGCTTTCTGCTCCTTGTCACCACTTAGGCCCCATCAGTCACTTGTGAATTGGGCTGTCCAGTCCCTGGGGCACACAGACCTTGTACTGGGCCACCACAGGTGCCTCTCACCACCATTCTTAAAATGGAGAGTCTCCAGCCAGCTTTTCCCATCCACCACTCCTCCAACCCCATCTCAAGGCTTCTGGAAAGTGGGATAGGCTTTGCTCTCTGGTGAGATTGCCTGGGGTCAGGGGAGCTCTGTCTCCCCTGCAGTCCCTCCACCATGGCTGCCTCAGGGGCCTCTGCCATTTGCTCGGGAGGGACCCGAAGCAGGAGGGGTGGTCTGCAGAGGGTGGGGCTCCTCCCAGCTCTGCGGAACAGCTTAGGCGTGCCTTTGTTTTTCTAAAAGGCTTAGGTTGAAGTTTAACACTTCACTGACATTTTCAAGGTTTTGAAATCTGTGTTTTTCCTTGTAAGAAGGCTCAACAAACAAAAGGTCTACTGTTGGGTGTAGCCAAATGCTGTTCCAGTGTTTGTGGATCTGGCTTAAGCCTGTCAGTTCTAAATCCTTTGTAGAGCAGAACCCTGCTGTGTTCCTGGAAATCATTTAGCCCCAGCCGCTAGCCTGCGCTTTCTGCCCCTGAGCTGTCCCTGAAGTAGCTCCACGGAAATTTGGTCACGCCACAGAGTGGCCCTGTCAGGGTCAGGGTCACCAGGGCCTCAGCCTCTGTTCTTGTGGGTCTTGCGGAAGCAGGCATATTTTCTGTAACAGCCCTGGAATTCTAGGTAAGGCTCAAAGGGGAGCTGGAGACTTGGCGGGCAGTCACTCACCGCACGCCTCCTCTTCCTGCGCTGCGAGTTGTTGGTGTCACCCATGTCCTGGATGGTGACGCCTGGAGGCGGCCCGAAGCCAAGTTGTTCTCTTAGGGCCACACAGCTGAGTGACAGGCTCTGTGGCTCCGAGACCCACAGCTCACTCTGCGTGGTGGCCATGAGCAGGTGCTCATTCCTGCCCAGAGTCTTGCCCCCCTCGAGCGCCTCACCATGTAGTCTGGTCTTCCCACCCACCTGGCCTCTTGGAGATGAGCTAGGACCGCTTGGTGTCCCCCAGGGGCCCACATTCAAGTGGAGAGTGCGGGTGGCGGCTGCTGGGGGGGTGACGACGCCAGCAAGAGCGACTGGTCAGTGCGCCTGCAGGGGTGTGCAAGGTGGGGAGCCGCAGGAGGCTTCCGGGAGTCTGCCTGGACCCTGGAGACGGTGGGCAGAAGGTGGGAGGCAGGTAGGGGTGACATCCACCTGTTATGGGCCCAGGAAAGCCTATTGTGTCCCCCACCTCCGGCCCAGGTAGCTGTGGTTAGCCCCAAGTGAGACAACGCCCGTGAGACCCAGACTCTGTGATGACCGTGGCCAGAGGAGCACCACTGCGGCACCACCAAGCTCAGTGATGCCAGGTGTGAGAACCAGGTCATCAGGGCACTGGGAAGACGAGCCGGGGGACTGGGGGCTTTTCCTCTCTCTGGCCAGCGTTGTGAGGCTTCAGCCCTTTGCCAGGAGAGAGGCTCGCGGCCAGGACGGCAGTGTCCCATCAGGCTCTGGAACAGCTGCCCGGGACTGTGTGTGCAGCTCGTTTAACCGCTGTGCTGGAGTAGGAGCGCCACAGAGACCCCACCTCCACTCCCAGAGGACGCTGAGCCGTGTGTGCCCGGACTCCTTCCACCTCCAGTAACTTCTGGATAACTCATGCTGGACTCTGCTGCTCACTACGTGGGCTCGATTTCTACCCAGGCTTATATATGTTTATTTCCTTTTTTGAATGTAAGCTCCTTGCCCAGCGTGGAGCCCAACACAGGGCTTGAACCCTGAGATCATGACCTGAGCTGAGATCACGAGTCGGACGCTCAACTAAGCCAGCCAGGTGCCCCTGCCCAGGCCTGTATAGCTTAAACGTGCGCTTGAACTTGGAGCCTGTCCAAGAGGACCTTGTTGAAGCAGGAAAGGGCCTGCACGGGGGAAAGAGTGTCCTCCGGTGGCTGGAACATGCAAACCCCACCCCCCGGCTTCACCTGGAAGGAGACTCCCCCCATGCAGCCTTCCAGACAAGCCTCCTCTTGTGCCCGCTTCAGCCCCACAGGGGAATGACTCCACGCTGTGACCGTGTGCGAGGACAGATTGATGCCTGCCTACAAATCAGACTCACAAAGACCTTTTATTAGAACTTGGCAAGTAGTGGTTCGAGGTTCGATCCTGTAGGTTCAAAATAGTTCCTGGAAGGGTAAACTTGAAATAAATTTCAGGTTCTGTTACACAGAAGCTTACGTCCTTGACAGATATGCTTTAAGCCCGTGATACTGAAAGTGGGCAGGCCTGGGAGCAGAGCGCAGCATGGCTTGCAACTCCTGTGGGTGCCCCTGGAGGCCGCAGGGCCTCCCAGCTGGTGCCCTCCCCCTGTCTGGTTGGGGGTGGCCTGACATTTTGCTGCCCAAGCGGTTCGCATTCAGTTTAGAGCGTTTCTGTCCTTTGTATGGTGGGGTCTAGACAGGTGGGAAAGGCAGGAGGTGGGGAGGGTACGAGTTGAATGAGGCAAATACCCCCAAGCTAGACCTTTGAAATAGTTTGCATTTTACTTGATAAAATAGACTCTTTTGTGTTTGCATGAATGCCTCCATCTGCCAGCCCGGGACTGCTGGTGTCTCTGTAAACCGAAATTCTCCCTCTGCTGCTTTCCTCCCAAGCCTTCCCGCCCAGCGCAGGCAGGCTTCCTTTCCCAGACAGACAAAGGCCTGGAGAGGTGTCAGCCCGCCCCTCTCCGCTCAGCGCCCCGGTTCCGGAGGTCCCGGAGGTTGGGCCCGCCAGCCGGCTGAGCTCTGCAGAGTGCTTGAGGACCGGTGTCCCCACGGCCTCTGTGCGCTGGCCCGTGGCGCTGTCCTCGCCCCGTCCGTGCTCCCGCGTGGTCCCTACGGAAGGAGAATCTCATGTCTGCCCTGCGTCGATCTGCGTGTTGGAACTTGTCCTGAGTGTGTTCTGTGTGGCCCTGGTAGGTTCGAGAAACCGTGAACAAGACGGGGAAGATGGACTGGAGCCTTGTGCCTCAGAGGAAGGGACAGTGAACAGAAACACAAAATGAGGCTAATGGAAGGTCTTGAGTCCTAGGAGAGTAAACAAAGATTGCACGGGCACTAGGTGGCGGGGGAAGGCGTCAGGCGGCATGTGACACTCAGAACATGAGGGGCACGCCACAGCCAGTGTGCCATGCCCCCGAGACGGGCAGGACCACGGGCATCCGAGACTGCAGGGGGCCACCATGGCTGTGCGGTGGCGAGCGGGGGGAGGTTCCGGTGGGTCCAGCAGCCGGTGGAACCTGTGGCTCCAGGCTTGTAGGCTGGATGGACTACAGGAAGGAGGAGCAGTTTTAAGTAGGTGGTTATATGATCTGGTTTCTCTGTTTAAAAATCTGTGGCTGTCCCTGGAGAACCGAGGGCAGGAGTCATTGGGGCGGGGTGAGCCTGCCCTACCAGCACCGGCCGCCTCCGGGGGGTGCTGACGGACCTGGGGCGGCATATCCCAGCGGAAGAACCGCGGGGGTGGGGACACTTGTCTTTCTGCTGCAGGCAGGGTCTTGGAGTTGACCCTTGGTAGTTTGTGGACAGGAGGAAGGACTGCGTTCTAGGCAGTGTTGTGTTTTCGGATCCATGAGTTTTGGTCAAAGCTCACCAAGTGGGACGTCTTCCCTCCGGGGAACACAGCAGGCGCGGGGATTTCTGGCGTGTATTTCAAGGGCACAGCCCATGTCCCTGCCCTGGGCCACTTTCCACACTGGGCTAGTTTTCTTCTACATCCTGCCATCATGAAACATTATTTGAAACCTGGAACTATGAAAAAAGAGGGCTGGCGTGTCCTCTCCATGTCATCCGGCCTCGTGTCAAGGGCTCCCCCTGAGGCTAGTTTTCCGAGGGACCTACCGGTGTTGGACCTGGCGTGCTCACTCTTGGTTAAGGGCTCTGACTCACCCACCTCCTCTGGTGGAGGAACAGAGTCCTGTCCAGTGGAAAAGGGAACCCCAGCAGTTGGGGGCTTCCTGCCCTGCTGGGCGTTAGCCTGCTGTGTCTCGGAGCCGGCAGTTCCTGGCGGGCCGGGTGCTCCGTCCACGAGCCCCTGACCTGCCCCTTCAGCACTCGGTCTGGGAGCATCTTGGGGGCCTGTTTGTGTTGCGTTGGTACGAGTCATGCCTCTAGCTTTTTGGAAGTTGGGCCCTGACACTGGCCGCGAGTGGATGCGGGGTCTGGAGCCCTCACATTGGCGAAGTTATCAAGTGTCTGGTTTCCCAGAGGCAGCAAAGGGAAGCCTCCTGGGCACAAAGTGTCCTCGGAGCCCCCCGTGGAGCGGTTCGGCAGCAGTCGGCATCCCGAGCGCCTGCGCTCCGTGGGTAACGCTGCTCCTCTGGCCCTTTCACCGCATGATGAGGAAAAGCAGTGGTTAAAATCCAGGGAAACCGAGGTTTTCTTTTATCTTTTTCATTTTTAAGCCATCAGCAATTGTGCCCTGTTTCAAAAGGCAGGGTCCACCTCCTGGGTGTCTGGGAAAGTTGGAGGACTTCGGAGGCTGAAAAGCCAAGAGTCGGTGACTGCACTCCGGGCCACCTCTAGTTTCCCTGTGGCTGCATCTGTAGCACAGACCCTGCGTTTCCCCCGAGCCCAGCAGCCCTGACTCCTCCTCGCCTGGGAAGGCAGCCAGCACCCCTGAGAGGAGAGCTGGCTCCCCACTTCCAGGGAGCAGGGCGGGGCAGGACCAAGGGACCTCCTGCCGTTGTCTTTTGGGAGGTTGTGCCTGGGACAGCCTCGTGAGGACAGCGGGGAGGGAGGGGATGTTTACAGGCTGGGCCGGGTGGGGTGTGCGGGGAGGGCTCGGGCTCCACATCCAATGGGTCAGCCGCCCTGCACCCTGGTCCTAACCCCGGGGACTTTAGAGGGAATGTTGCTCTGGTACCGATGACCTGTGCCCAGTTCCTCCAGAGTCTGTGGAGCCCGAGAGGGGTGGCCGCATGTGAACATTGGACCAGCCTAGGGGTACAGGGTGCGTCATAACACTCTGTCTACCCAGAATCCCGGTGCTGGGCTGGGGACTGACCTGAAGAGGAACCATCTTGACCTTGCTCACTATAGCTGCCAGAGTCCACGGAGGGCAGCCTTGCCTAGGTATTCCTGGGCGCCAAGATGGGAGGTGGCATCCGGTCTGCAGTCTCTGTGCCACCGGGACCCCGCCCTGCTGGTCAGAGTGATTTCACTCCTCACCCTGTAGGTGTGTGAGTCCCTCCTGAGACCCGCGCCCTCACAGGGCTGGCCCAGCCCCTGACTCTGGAGCCGCTCATGCTGGCCACCCCCTCTCCCTGCCCAAGCTGCCCTGCTGGCCTCTCCCCTTCTGTCCCTGCCTCTGGGACCCTGGTCAGTCGCCAGCGTCTGCGGGGACGGCAGCTCCCAGGGTCACTGGGAGTTTGCCATTGGCCTGTGCGAGTGGTGCCCCTGCTGCCCCACCGACTGTGGTGAGTGCTCAGGACACGTTCTGGCGGCAGACGCCAAGCAAGCCGTGCCGTGCATGGGGCTGTCAGCCCACCTGTCCTCACAGCCCCCTTGGAGGGAGATGTTATCTGGCCTCTGTGTTGCACACGCGAGGCAGCAGAGGCGCAGAGACTGCGAAGTTGCGCAGATTCTCCAGACCTGGTAAGAGGCAGAGCAGGACGTGGGCTGCACGGTCCGCCTGGCGGGTCTCCTCGTGCCATCTGGCACCGCCTGCCCTCTCTCTGCTCCAGACGGGCCTGCTGGTACGGGGGTAGGCCAGGCCACTCCAGGGATGCCTGGAAGCCCGGTGAGCATGAGCTCAGTAAAGAGGGCAGAGGCCAGGACATGCCAGGACGTGACCTCAGAAGAAGGACGTGCAGTGTGGCTATCGGCGGGGTGGGGTGAAACGCAGCAAGGTGAGAGGGGGCCTGTCCTGACTGTGTGGCTGGTTGAGAACGGCCTTGCTCCCAAGACTGTGGGCAGCCGTCAGGGCCCTCTTGGGGCTGTGCCCGGTCCCAGCTTGCCATCTGTGTGGAGCGTGGCAGGTGGAGGCAGCCTCCGCCCCGGACGGCTCCCGGGGCCCTGCTGGTGCCCATCACCAGCACGGCCTGCCTTGGTGACATCTCCTGCTTCTGCACGCAGGCCTCCCCTTTGTCAGGCAGAGAAGAATCCCCCCTCCCGCCTCCGTGCCCCTGGGGTGGCGCGTCGTCAGGACTGCGCAGGCAGAGGCAGAGCGAGATCGGCCTGTCGTGTGCGGCTCGCCCTGCGTGGGGATGAGCAGGCACAGCAGTGCTCAGGTGAAAACTGTGTCACGAGTGTCACAGGGAGGAAGGGGCAGAGGAGGTGAGGACCGTCAGCCACCTGGCGCTCTTGTGACAGTAAGCGACAGTTTCCTGGTTACTGTCCTCAAAGTCGGGATGGCCGGGCTCGGGGGCAGAAGGCTCCTCACGGCGGGGGCAGCCCCGAGGCCCAGGCAAGGGAGGCGGCACTGGGTGCCCCTTCCTTAGCCTGTGGGGCCTGGGTGCTGGTTCTCACCTGTAAAGTCACGTCGCAGTCCTGGGCCCAGAGCTTAGCTGGGCTGCCGCAGATCAGTGTTTTTTTAGATCATGGAGTCCTGCACCAGATGCAGGTGGTGACGTGGCAGCCCTTGCAGAGCAACGTGGCTCTTGGGGGTCGGGGCGAGCCCTGGGGGCACCGGGAGTGGGAAGCAACCCTTCTGCCGCGTCAGTGCGTGGGCCGCCGGCCGCTCGGCTGCACCTGCGGCTCGGAGTGGGGCTCCCCGCGGGGCGGACATGGTTCCTGCTGGTGCATGTAGGGCCGTGGTCGGGTGGAGGGGCGGTAGAAAATATGCAATACAAGAACAAGTGGTTTTTCCAGAGAATTGGTTTTCTTCGTGTTTCACGAGCAGACACACGGTGCAGAGGCTCTTCGAGGAAGTGGTTGGTTCGTTCACGTGTGACCGTGTGGGGTTCAGAGAAGCACGCGTGTGCGCCACATGGCCGGAGCAGGCTGGATTGGAAGGAGGGAGGGTCTTCGTTGGAGCTGGCCGGATGGAGGGAGAACAGAACCTTCAGAACATGGCAGTCTGCACACTGGTGTTGCGTGTGCTCCGCGTGCCTGTGACGGCAGGGACAGAGCGCTGCCACCAAGCTGGTGGTGAACCCTGGGCAGGTCCCTTAATCTCTCTGACCTTCAGCTGCCTCATCTGTTACACCCGCCTGTTTCCCCCGGCAGACTGCCGGAGGTGGGGACTTGGGAAGAAAGCTTTGTGAAGTACGGTTGACTTTGTTTTGGATACAAGACTGGTGGGGAGCTTTTCTTGCCATTTTAACTGTGCCTGGGCGGAAAATCAAGGCAGGCCTCTCTACGGAGGTGACATTTGTGTTGAAATCGATGAGTAAGACAGCAAGTACAAGTTAGAGGAAAGCGTGTTCCCCCAAGAAAGAGCAGGTGCAAAGGTCCTGGGGCAGGAGTGCGCTTGGACCTGTCCGTGGCTTGAGGGGAGGAATGAATGAGGAAAAGATGAGGATACAAGTCAGCTGATGGAATGTGCAGAAATGTGCAGAATCTGGAAGGTTCAGAGGACACACAGGAAGTGATCTTGCCTACAGACATGCATGCCTTGCTGAGGGCTAGGCAACCCTCCGGGGTCCTTTCTAACCAAGGTTAGGATTTGAAGAATCACATAGTTTAATCTCGATCAGAATGTTTTTTCTTATCGTGGAAGCGCAGGAGGTGGGAACAGCTGGCAGATGTTGGGGCCCGGGGGAGGTCTGCCTGGAAAAAGAGCAGCCCAGTCAGCGCAGCGGGTTTGGAGGAGGTGCGGGAGCCTAGCTGCTGGCCGCTGCCTGAGGACGCGGACGTTATCCTGCATGTGCTCAGAGCTGGGCACCCGGATGGCACTGCTGAGTCACAGTAGGGGGGCGGCTGCAGAGGGGTGCAGGGACCAGCGGCTGCTTTCGAGCCCTTCCTCTCATCTGGGGCTGCAGGCTGAGCCTGGGCGGCAGGTGCTCGAGGCCGGACAGCGCCTAGCTCTCGGGGGCACAGCAGCACGCGATCCTGCCTTCGGGGTTAGCAGGGGGTTGACAGCGGGCTGACAGCTGTTCTTACCTCCCCATGGGAACCCAGCGTGTTCCCGCTGTCTCCGTGCCCTGTTAGACTCAGGAGGGTTATTGCAGTGTGGCTGGTGCCGCCGTGGCCTTGGGTCGGGTTCGATCCAGCATCAGTGTCACGTGCAACGTCCTGACCTGGGGCTGTTCTGTGGGGCGCCGTTTGGAACTGAGCATAGCACGGGTCGCCACAGGGCTCAGGGTCTGCTGGCCCCCTGCAGACTGGGGCTGGGGGGGCGCATTGGCTTTTGTGTGTGACACGTGCTTAGTGAGAAGACTCGGAAAACAAGGAAGTCAGAGCATCGCGCACATGAGTGCGTTCCTTCCGCTTCTTTCCCTGTCCCTCGTCTGGCGTGACTATTCGTTGTGATGCTCCCAGACACTCAGGGTTGGGGCAGGTCTTCATTTTCTCACATACTTTTTCTGGGCAGTGGGTGCTTTTATTTTTTTTAAGCATGAAATGACAGTATGTCCTGGAAATTCCCAGTAAACAGGGAAACCTGTGCTTGTGAGGCAGGGACGAGGAGGCCAACAGGAGGCATTTTGGCAAGATGAATGGGAAGAGAAGCGAGAATGACAGGCTGGAGGGTTCCCCCGACAGGGCAGTAGGGGTGCGTATGGAGGGCAGGGGCAGCTGCCGTGCAGGAGGCAGCGTGCAGGATGGAGGCCGCCGCCGAGAGCACCGTGTGCAGGTGGGGGCCGCCGTGGTGGGGAGGGGCGGCGGGGGGGGCAGGGGGCTGTGGTGGAGGGGGCGGCGTGCGGGGGGGCGTGGGGGGACCTCGGTGGAGGGCACTGCTGGCACCACACCGAGCTGCTCGCTCTGGGCCATCTGCTGCCCTAATTGGACGCGAGTATTAACTGTCCTTCCTTAGTTCCATGTAATCCGAGACTCCAGAAAGATGTGACCGGTGGTTCCCGAAGGTTCTGTGATTCTTGCTTGGAGCCCTCTGAGGTGGTCTCGGGACAGGACTTGGTTTCGGGGAAGCAACGTGAGCGGCACAGTGTTTGGTCCACGGTGGTGAAAGCCAGCTGTGGGTCTTCCCACGGTGTCGACACTGGTCACTGGCTTTGTGAGGACAGAGGAGGAAAAGTCGTTCTTAGCACAAGGGGTACCTTAGTTGGGAAACCGGGAAGCTACGGACTTGGCTACGTCTAGAAGTGCTCGTGTGGTACGGGATCGGGTCATGTCTGGTGGCTTCTCTCCTCCCAGGCATGTGTTTGATGGAGCCTCTGAAGTTCAAGATCATAGCCAGGACCCAGGCAAACTCATGTGATGTGATTTTTAACCAGATGACGGCATTACCCTGGCGGTGCCCTGTCAGCACACCCGGCAGTACGGGGCCTCCTCAGGGTCTGTGTGGGGCCCACGTGAGCCCCCACGTGGCACTCCCTTAGCTGCAGGGGACCAGGAGTGGCCCTGTGCCTCCAGGCCAGTGTCTGTGGAGCATCTGTCCCGCTGGGGGCGCCCCCCCCCCCCCGGGAGAGTTCTGCTGCTGTGTCTGCAGCCCCCTGCGCTCCTTGTCCTGCTTCCTCAGGCTGCCCGGAAGGAGCCAGGAGGTGTCTGGCAGTGTTAACCGGACATCCTCGGAGAAGGGATCAAGTCTTTTAAAGAGAGAACCTCACTTTTTGGAGGATACTGGGGAAGCCGTGACTTTGAGACTGGCAACCACGGGGCCAAGCCAAGCGCCTGTCTCCCTGTGCGCGCCGCGCCTGGGGGCTGCCATTAGTCTGTGCACAGGTGTCCCGCCCGGCCGCGATGGGGGTGAGATGACACGCCGCCCATGGGGCAGGGGAGGGCCTCTGTCAGTAAGAGGGGAGGGAGGGAGGGAGCCGGAGGTCACCCACCCACAGTACCAGCTGGGGAGCCATCGCCCCAGAGGCTCAGACTCGAGTCTCCACGCAGGTGCACGCAGGCTCTGGGACATAAGCAGAGACGCGCAGTCAGCCCAGCCTGGATGCTGGGGGAACCCGGGGTCTTCGACAGGAAGCGCGTGGGGCGCGGGGCTGTAGATGAAAGACACGGTCAGTCACAGACTCCTGCCCAGTGAGACTTAAGGAGAGGTGAATCCTGAGTAGAGAGAGACTCGGTGTGACCGCGGCCACTGCTGCCTGTGACCTGGTGGCAGGGCTGTTGAGTGGAAGCATGTTTGGAGGGAGGGGGCTGCCCCGCCAGAGACCTTGTGGTAGTCACATGTGGCGACATTCCCATGAGAAAATCTTTAAAGATAAGCAAAATATGTGTTTAAAACTGCACCTGTTCTACTCTTAGGACCGGCGACAGCATTCGAGGGTCTGGGGCAGGCGTCCACGGAAAGTAGAAACCGCTTCCCAGAAAGATTGCGGCTCGGACGCCGCGGCCGCAGGTTCTCATTTGCACGGGTGCTCACGAGTGCCGTCGCTAAGCACACGTGGCCAGGCCTCTCCGTCGGCGGGTGCTCTCGGCGGCCCCTGGGGAAGGCCAGCACCCACCAGCTTCCGTCCGGCAGAGCCGTGCTTGGGAGGGAGCGGGGCGACTTGCACACTGGGCAGAAGTCCGTTGGCCGTGCTGTCCGCGATGGGAGAGCCCTGCAGCCTGGGGAGGCTGGTTCTCCTTTCCAGCCTGACGCAGGAATGCGCTGGGCACGTGAGGGCTAGATCCAGGACCTGAGGGCGGCGTGGGCCAGTGGGCTGGTGGCCCGTGTGGATGTGGGCCCACACCCACGCTGAAGGTCATGCTCCTGCTTTTCAGACTGGTCTGCGGCCATCCGCGTTGCCGCTCTGGACTGCGGGGAAGAGGAAAACTACGAAGTGTGCCGAGCCTATGACATCCACTTCTACCCCACCTTCCGGGTGAGCACCCTGCCCTGTCTCCGGCCGCTCTTCTCCCACCCTGTCCCTCCTCCCGTCCCACCCAAGGGGCGCCTGCCCACGAGATCTACCACGTGTGCAACTCCCGCCCCCGGGCACTTGGGGGTGTGTCACTTGGGACTTGGCAGGAGCTCGCTTGCACAGGGTCAGCCCTGGCGTTCTGCCCTCCTGGGTTGTGTGTGTTGTGGGGGGCTGTACGTGTGCATCCGGCCCCCCCACTCCCCAGCGGTAGCAGAGGAGGGTGGGCATGCAGCCCGCAGACCCGGTGGGCATGGCCATGCTCGGGAGCCGCCATTGGCTCCCCAGGTCAAGTCTCTCCTCCCTGCTCCCCTGCCTGTGTGGCCCATGTCAGGCTCGGGGACCTTTGGTGTACCAGGTATACAGTGGGTCAGGTTGTCAGAGTGACACCTGGCAGGTGGCCTTCAGGTGGCCCTACAGGCTGGTTTTATTGTGTGTGTGTGTGTGTGTGTGTGTGTGTTTAAGATTTTATTTATTTGGCAGAGCAAGAGAGGGAACCCAAAGAGGGGGAGTGGGAGAGGGAGAAGCAGGCTCCCCGCTGAGCAGGGAGCCCGATGCGGGGCTCGACCCCAGGACCCTGAGATCATGTCCTGAGCCGAAGGCAGACGCTTAACGACTGAGCCCCCAGGCTTCCCGATTTTACCCTTTTCTTCCATGGGGGGCTGAGAGTAAACAGATCTGTTGAGAAGGTTCTGAAGGGGCATGTGCAGGGACCACGTGCACCTGTGTGCGTGTGTGCACCTGTGTGTGCGTGTACGTGTGCGTGCGCTGCGGTTCCGCAGGTGAGCAGGGGTGCATTGGGACAGTATTTACACCCCAGAAAACGTGCAGCCTCTAAGGAAGCGTGGAGGCCCCCAGTCTTCCAGCCTAAAACCCTGTGCTCCCTGCGACTTGGGCCCCCATGCTTTCCTGCTACTCCCATGGCCAGCTCCGTGCAGCCACGCCTCCGCCCCCAGGGACGCTCCTCCAGAGCTTCGTCCTCATCCTCGACTTCCCTGAGTTTTACTGTGTTTTAGCACACACGCAGGATGCTGGGCTGCCTGTGAGCCCCAGGCCTTCGGTCTCGCCCTGAACAGGGTTGCCGAGAGCTGCCGCACCCTCGGGTGTGGCTCCGGAGCCCTGAGAACGCCTGCCTGTGAGACCGTGGCCGCGTCTTCTGTTCACGGGCACCGTGTCCCGCAGCTGCCCCTTCCGTGTGCCCGATTGCACCCCGGGGTTTGCAGCTTTCGTAACTGATCGGCAGGAGTCCGGGGCACGTTCTTGACGCCGACCGGAGAGGCCCCTCCCTCAGTTTGCAGTCTCAGCCTCTTCAGCATCTCTTCTGGGAAGAAGATTTTTAATTTGAAGACTTTCTTTTCTTCCGCCCCGAGATGTCCCGTGGCATCTGTCACCTGCCCTGTAGGTCGGAGCCGGCCACCAGGATGCACGTTGGTGCCGGGAGTCAGGGAACGCGCCGGCTGCGTGGCCTGGCTTCTGGCCCTGCTGGGTCAGAAAGTGAAGATCACGGAACCCCGGCGCGTCTGCCCGGAAGCAGGGGCGGCTGCGACGTGCATGGAAATGTGCGGCTCCTTCTCAGTTAACGGGACCTTGCTGGAGCAGATTAACTCAAGCTCTCTTAAGACGATGGTCATTTTCTTGCTTCAAGATTAAACATTTGCACAAGGGACGCCTCGGGCGCTCACTGTGTTAAGCCTCTGTCTTCGGCTCAGGTCATGATCTCAGGGTCCTGGGGTCGAGCCCCGCATTGGGCTCTCTGCTCGGCGGGGAGCCTGCTTCCCCCTCTCTCTGCCTGCCTCTCTGCCCGCTTGTGATCTCTGTCTGTCAAATAAATTTTTAAAAAATCTTCACAAAAAACCAAAAGAGATTAAACATTTGCACAGACACCAGTTCGGGCTGTTTATTACTTGTTCTATGTTTTTTCTCTTAGTACTTCAAGGCGTTTACAAAGGACTTTACGACAGGAGAGAATTTTAAAGGTAAGGACAGGTTTGATATTTGCTGTCAGAGTCGCTTCATAAAACTGTTCAAGCGAAGGTGGTTTCAGGGGAGCAGGGAGCCCGTGGGACGGGGTCCGTGGGCCTCCACGCCAGCGCCAGGGAATCTGCTTCGGCGCCTCTGACCACCTGTCCTCTAAGGGCTCAGTCATAGTCTCAGCAACGATTTTTTATTCCGGGTTTTACCTTCCTTGTTAAATTTGACAGTGAAATCTTTTTTTAAGTAAACTTACTCAGAAAATATTTGGAGACGTTCCTGAACCATGTGCTTGCCTAATGAATTGTATGAGGGGGACCCCCCCCCAGGGGAGCCAGTGCCCAGGTCAGGCTCCCACGCACGGCCAGCCAGTCCACGGGGACGGCGGGTCTCAACAGGGTCGCCGGACGTGTTCTGAACACTGCGTCTCCACGCCATGTCGCCATGTGCACCCACCATGGTCTGTTGACGACCATCGGTGCGTGCTGCCTGTGTCCGTGCGGTGGCACTCCACGCGGTGACAGTGGCATGCCTCCCCACAGGGCCCGACCGAGAGCTGCAGACGGTGAGGCGGACGATGGTCGACTTCCTGCAGAACCACACAGACGGAGACAGGCCGCCCGCTTGCCCACCTTTGGACCCCATCCCGTGCGTAGCTGCGTGAAGAGGGAGTGTTAGGAGCGGGGCTGAATTTTGTAGACACGGATTTGCCTTAAGTGCCGTGGGTGCTGCGTGGGAGGGCCGGCCCGCTGCTCTCAGAAGCACTGAAAGCCTCTTTGTTTCTCTCAAAAGGCCCAGCGACGTCCTTTCCCTTGTGGACACTCGCAGTGGCCATTACGTGGCCGTCCTGTTTGAGAGCCACAGCTCCTATGTCGGCCGTGAGGTACCGTGTCCGTGTCTTTCCCCATCTCTCCGTGAGCGGGCCGTGCTTCGGTTCCTCCGTGGTGATGACCTCTTCCTCCTGCTTGTGGCCTTCCCGTGTCTCGCTCCCATCAGTTTTTGGGACGGAGTGGCGTCGCTCAGGGGCTGGCTGGTTCGCAGAAAACGCTGTGAGAAGGGAGAAGGGGCCTTGACGGCAAAGCAGGCGGGCCCGCGGCCTCGTCCCGTGTGGGGCCGAGCAGGGCCCCCCAGACCCAGCTTTCGGGCGCCCTGCCTCTTCCCTCGAGGCGCTTTATTTCTTACTCATCGACATCGCCATCAGGATTTTTTCTTGGCTGTGTTGGAAACACTCAACTTTTCCGCCAGGTCCAAGATCATATAAAACGTCGTTCCTACGGTGGAACTTTCTTCTGTTCTCTTTTCGTACGTGGGGTCTGAAGCTTCTGCCCCTGGTGCCAGACTCTGGTGTGGAGGTCAGGAGGTCCCTTAGAGGTGGAGGGAGCGGCTGCCTGCTGGAGCTCTCCTGCTTGTGCCCAGCAGCTTCCTCCTCCTCCCGCGCACACCCACCGGGCTGCCTGCCTCCTGGCGATGTCACCACCTCCAGGAGCTCTGGGAGGGAAGGCGGGAGACCCTGTGCTCCTGGCAGGCGCTCTCGTGGGTTCGCGCTCAGGCAGAGGCTACGAGTGTTAGCAGTCTGAACACCTTACTGTGCCTGTGCCTCCGAGTTCCAGCGACATCGTGCCGCCTACTCTGTGGCTGACCGGAACTCCCCGGGGCGGCAGGGGCGGCTAGGAGCCACCAGCAGCAGGACCCGGCGTTCTCACCTGGCACCCCCCAAGCTGTCCCAAGGCTGCCTCTCCCTGCTGTGCACTCGTGTCCTCGGGCGCCCCTCCCTTCCCGCACGCAGACGTGACAGGCGGCTGCTCCCCAGGGCAGGTGGCTGCGGCCATTCCCCAGAGGGCACTCTGCAGTGGGGCTCGGGTGGGGAGAGCGCGGTGTGCACTTTGGCAACGCCCCCGCTTGGGACACGCCAACTCTGTGGCTGAGAGAAGTTGGCAGGTGCAGGTTCCACACCCGATCGCGTTGGTGGCGCCAGGCTTGAGGGCCGTCTCTCACGCTGTTCCAGCTCCTGCGGTGCCGCTGCTGTGGTCCTTCTGCTGCTCCGTCCCTGCCCCTGTGCCTTCAGCCTAAGCAGGGCTGGACAGGGGAGGGAAGGGCGGGCTCGTCCGGATGACGCCACTCGTGATCTTCACGCTCACGCTGCTCTGTGCTTGGTCAAGCTGACGTTGCCTGAGACGCGGCCCCTCGCGGCGAAGGTGACGTTGCTTTCTCCGTCCACAGGTGATCTTAGACCTGCTTCCGTACGAGAACATTGTGGTGAAGAGAGTCCTGAGCGCAGAGAAGGGCTTCCTGGAGAAACTTGGTGTTTCTTCCCTCCCCTCCTGTTACTTGATTTACCCAAATGGGACGCGTGGGTTAATTACCGTGTAAGTGCCTTTTGGCTTCCGGAGTGTTGTGACCCTTGTAGGATCTGGGGACCCCTCCAAGTGTGGGAGCCTCCTCTGGGCTAGCTGCCACGCGCCTTGTCACCGTTACAAGCACAGAACCCGCCCGGACGCCATCTGCGTGCCCCGAGTGCCACTAGAAAGTGAACAGCCCGGAGCAGGGTGGGGAAGGGCCGCAGGTGAGAAGGTGAGACGGGGTCCTGGGGCCGGTGGTGTCTGCCCTAGCCCCAGGAGGCCTGCCTGCCCTGGGGGTTGCCTGCCCAGCCCCTGGCTTGGAGGTGCCCACATAGCCGTCAATGACTCGGCTGCTCTTGGCGAGTCTCATTGTGCTGGGACACGGCCCAGCCAGGACGTGCTTCCTCCATCCCTGGGCTCCTGGCTCGTCTGGGAAGTGGCCTCCCCAGAGCCTCAGA
>ML110289.1:4761-15316 GCA_003697995.1 Taxidea taxus jeffersonii | reverse complement strand
GTGCCCCGGTCCCTTGGGTAGGTTTCCCTTCTTAAGAAGCAGAAGTCAGGGTGGGCGTGGTGACCTTCGTGGATTGGGTCACTCGTGCCGACCTCTGCCAGCCGCCCGGCCCGGCCCCCTGGGGCTCTGGCCCCACAGCAGAGGGTGCCAATGCCACGACTGCAGCAGGCACTACCCCTGACAGAGTGTCCCTGAGCTGAATGCCATTTTGAAGAAAAATGCTTGTTCTGCGTTAAATGCCCCGTCTGTAGCACTTTTCCACATGAAGTGACGTGGATGTCGGAGTCAGAGGAGCCGTGGATGTCGTTGATGAGCCCTGAGCTCCTTTGGAGGGGCTCGGGAATGGCCTTCACACACCCTGCGGAGTGCGTGCTCCTCCCCAGCCAGGCGAGGGCGCCCTGGCCCCCGGACGTCCCCGCAGCCCTGACTGCCCGGGCCCCCGCTTGCAGCTGGCAGCTGGCGGGGTGCCAGCAGAGGCCCTGGCCGTGCCTGAAGCCGCAGCTGAGGACACCTGTTACTGGTCCTCACTGTGGCTCCAGCTCGGTGATTTGTGGCTCCATCTTACCTCCCAGGTCGGGGGACCAGCCCCCGGACGCCCACGCTGCCAGCATCCTGCCCCGCCGCCCACAGCACCTGCGACGACGGCCCAAAGCGCGGGCAGGCTGGGGGGTCCGGACGAGCTCCGGCCACTGCGGAGGGAGGGCTCTTCTCGCCCGGGGGGCCCGGGTGCCTGGGTGACCGGCGCGTGCTGACACCTGCGGAGGGGGTCCAGGCCCCTGGAGGCGCCCTGGCCGCGCCCTGGCCTGCGCCCACACCTGGCCCCCTTTCTCGCAGCGGGAAGCCCCTCCGATCGTTTTTTTCCTCTTATTTGAAGTCGTTGCCGGATGTGAGGAAAAAATTGCTTTCGTTGCCTGAAAAACCCAACAAAGAAGAGAATCCCGAGGTCGTGGTCTGGAGAGAATTTGACAGGCAGGTGCCCTCTGGCCGTCCGCGCAGCCCCGAGCGGTGGCTTCACTCAGACACACCCCTGCCTGCTGTGGGGGAGTCGTCGCCGCCGTCCTGTGGGGCGCGGGGGTCCCTCAGGGTGGGCGCAGGGAGAGGGCGCATTCAGGTGACAAAGGTGCTCACCAGACCTCGCGGGGTTTGCTCCCAGGTCGAAGCTCTACACGGCGGACCTGGAGTCGGGGCTGCACCACCTCCTGAGGGTAGAGCTGGCCGCCCACAAGTCCCTCGCGGGGGCCGAGCTGCGGACACTCAGGGACTTCGTCACCGTCCTCGCCAGGGTGCGCCACATCTCAGCCGGGCCGCGGGGAGGGCTCAGGAGGGCGCCCGGGGCGTGGCGGGGAGCGCAGCCGACCTGGTTGGATGACTGCTGCGGCTCCGGCCTGCGCTGCTCTGGCCCCTCCGCGCGCGCCAGGGCCGAGCCCAGCCGTGTGGCGGAGCCCAGGTCGCTGCTTGCCGGGTGACCGAGGTGTCAGAGCAGAGCTGGGGACGTGCGGGCAGGGAAGCTGCGGCAGGCAGAGGGCAGGGGGAGGCCGCCCTCCCTGTGCGGGCCGTGTCGGGTGGGCCGGGCGCGGGGGTGGCAGCACCTCACCTTCACTGGTGGGCGGTCAGCGTCCGTCGGGAGCTGTGGCTGTTGGGTCACCTTCCTGCCAGGAGCCCTTAGCTCCCGGGCCAAGAACCCACGGTCTGCTGTTTCCTTGGGCCAGAGCAGCGGGAAGCAGGAGGTCTTCCTTCTTCCCCAAGGAGTGCCTGGGGCCCCTCTGCGCTGTCACGACGGGGAAGGCCTCGGTCACAGTGGCCCGAGGACAGAGCCCTTTGCCCTGTGTCTGGCTTCGCAGTCATGCCTGTTGTCTCGAAGAGAGGGAAGGTTTGCTCTGAAGGACCTCTCCCGGGCACCCGGCTGGCTCTGTCGATGGCTCTGTGGCTCTTCATTTCAGGATTGGGGGTTCAGGCCCCGCACTGGGCCTAGCAATGACAAGAAGAGATGAAGGGCTTCTCTCGCGGGAGGGAAGGGGTTTGGTGCAGGAACTCCTGTTCCACGCGTCCAGAGCATGTTGCGCACTCGTGTCCGGTGACTTCGGAAAGGGAAGGAAGGAGGCCAGACTCACAGCCCCAGGGGTAGGGAGTCAGGTGATGTGTTCCCAGTGGAGAAAGGTGGTGTAGGCGGGTGTGTGGCCCGCGGTGCAGGTCCCGACGCCCCGCTGCCTTCCCTCTGCCTCCTCGTCCTCTGCCTCAGGCGTGCAGCTCTGTGGGTCACGGCGACCGTCCGTTGTTCTTTCTGAAGCTTGGCTGGACCTGGAAGCTGGAGGCTGGCATGTCGCTCGGGGCAGGTCGAGATGCATGCGGGAAACGGGGTTCAGCGGCCGCGAGCCGTGCTGGCCCCGGGGCAGCGGCCGTCCCTGAGCTCTGGGCGGCGGCGTGTCAGTGCGTGAAGGGCCGCACCCACGGGCCGCCAAGCCGGAGGGGCCGCAGCTGCTGCTTAACCAGCGCCGTGCAGCCTCCCAGATGACCGCCCCTGTGGGACGCGCCTCCTCCACGTGGTGCCGCCCTCAGACAGCAGAGGGGGAGGCGGCGGGAGCGCGGAGTGCCGCAGGCGGGCGCGGGCGTTAGCTCGAGGCCGGATAAGTCAGTCGGCAGTGCTTCCAGAAAGGGCCGCGGGACCCTCGACCACGTGATGAGTGAGGCACCTTGTGGCCCTGTCGTCTGTCACCGCGAAGCTGTTGGCGGCTGGGGCTCCGAGCTGGTGGGCGAGGTGCAGGAGGCTGTGCGGGCCGAGCGCCTGCAGCTCCTCCGTCGGCGCTGCTCTGGACAGACCCCCGCCCCAGTACTGGGGACAGCCCTGGGACCTCTCCCAGCAGACCCCACCTGGCCTACGTCCCCAGGGACGGCTGTGCCGGGGGCGGCGTTTCCCCCGAACCCTCTCTTAAGTGTGGTCCTTCCTTGCGTAGCTGTTCCCTGGCCGGGCGCCGGTCAGGAAGCTGCTGGAGACGCTGCAGGAGTGGCTGGCCAGCCTTCCCCTGGACAGGATCCCCTACAATGCCGTCCTCGACCTGGTCAACAACAAGATGCGGGTGAGCCGGCGCCCCGCCCGTGCGCATCCTCCTGCTCTCTCTGCTTGCCCAGGAACCCGGCTGTGTCCCTCCCCGCCGCGTCCTCCTGCGTCCTCCTGCTCTCCCTCCCTGCGCAGGGACCCGGCCGTGTCCCCCCCGTGCGGTCGGCTGAGGCCACGGGAGGCACGCTGTGGCACAGCGGACAGGGGGTGCTCGGCCTCCTGTGCTACTTGTGTTTGTGGTAAACGCCTCAGTCTTACACGCAAAAGGCTGATAAAACCACGTGCTCAGTGAGACGCAGGGAGGCCCCCGCCGGAGTGCCCCCGGGCCAGGTCTCCTCCCTCGTGCCCGAGCTCTCAGCAGCCTCCCTGTCAGGACGCGACCGTGGGCAGGAGGCAAGCCCACGCGAGCACCATGCTGCGCGGCCTGCCCGTGGGGGGCGGGGCTGGTTTAAGTGACTGATGCACGAGGCCAGGATGGCACGAGGCCATCAAGCATCCTTGATGCTTTCCTGAAGCTGCATTGATCCGATACCACGAACCCTCCCCTCCCTGCACTGGGGAAGGAAGGGCACAGGCTCCGTCCCCCTATTTCGAGAACTCCTTTGGCAAAACAGGCTTTGTTCTCTGGTTTGTTCGGTATTGAATCTAAATACACACGTAAGGAGACGGATTCCGATGCGCGGACGCGTAGCCAGCAGGCGCGCAAGCCGGAGGACGCTCGCCGGTGCTTTAATGCTTCAGTTACCTCATTCTCTCCCTCTCCCAGATCTCTGGAATATTCCTCGTTAATCACCTAACATGGGTTGGATGTCAAGGAAGCCGACCGGAGCTCAGGGGCTACGCGTGCTCTCTCTGGAAGTTGTTCCACGCTCTGACTGTCGGGGCCGCGGCCCGCCCAGAGGCGCTGGATGGCACAGGTACGCGCTGTCCCCGCGCCAGCCCAGGGCACGCTGAGCCCACCTGCCACGTGCACCATGCTGGGGCCTTTCAGTGTCGTGAGCAGCGGTGTGTGAGGGGACATGTCCCCGGAAGGGGCCGGGCTAAGGAGCGTGGAGGGGAGCGTCTTGCCTGCGTGGGCACCAGGTCCTCCGGAGCTCACCAGCCTGTGCGCGGCTGACCTGTGGGGACAGCGTCACAGAATGCGGGCACACGGGCCAGGAACTCCTTTCTTACAAAAGCACGAGCCGAGTGAAGCGTGTTCAGACATGTCTGCCTAGTACCTGTGGCTGCGAAACAAGCCTACGCTTAGCTTTCTCTCAGAGTGTCTGTGGGCCAGGGACTCCGATGGCGCTGGGAGGGTAGCCTGTGCCTCTCCTTCCCCCCGCAGGGAGGGGAGGGCTCGTGGTATCGGCCCGGCCCGGCTGCTGGTCTCTCGCGAGTCTGCAGGCCCAGCGTGGGCTGGTGCTGGGGTCCCATCAGAAGTCTGCACTGGGCGGAGGCCCTCCCCTGCTTGCTCGTGGGGCGGTGGCAGGGGGCCTTGCTGGCGGTCGGCCAGCCGCGCTCCCAGTTCCTTGCCACATGGCAGCCGGCTCTGCAGACCAGTCGGTGTCCCTCGGTGCGGAGCCGGTCACTTCTGCTATGGGCCGGGTTCACAGCGTGCGACCAGCCCTGCCTGCCTGGGGAGGGCCGAGCCCGCCGAGCGTGTGGGAGCTGCAGCCCTGGGCCGTCGCAGAGGTGGCCGCACAAAGATTAAAAGCACAAGAGGTTAGGTTGGTGTTAATAGCTTTCATTACCAGGCAGTCACTAAACCGAGTGGTCGTGTTTGTGGCCCCGCAGCAGCGAAGACGGTGCTGGTGCTTACCAGCCCCGGCCCCGCCGTGCGCGCTTCCCCTGTGAAGCTGGTCTCTGGCCGCTGCGGGCGGATGGCCTTATTGTTTATTCTCTTAAAGATTTATATACCTATTTGTCGGGAGTGGGGTGGCGGGGCATACAGGCCGGGGGAGAGGGAGAAGCAGGCTTCCTGCTGAGCAGGGAGCCCAGCCGTGCCGGTGGTGCCTGAGCCCAGGACCCTGGGGTCATGACCTGAGCCGAAGGCAGAGGCTTCGCCGCCAGAGCCCCCCAGGTGCCCGACCGCCTGCCCTCCGGTCTGCACTTGGACCGGGCAGCTGCGGACACTGCTCTGCTGAGTGAAGGTGGGGGCTCCCTCCCTCCCAGATTCCTGTCTAGAAAGACTGGAACCTGCAGTATGTCCTGCTCCAGAACAAAGTGAACCAAACACTGGGGCTTGAGAGGACCGTAGCTTTATGTGCTCAGGATTCAGTGTGGGTCACCCCAGCTCCCCACGGCCCTGGGCTTAGGAAGGACCTTGCGGCTGGGCCGGACGGCACAGGGCGTCCTATGGCACGGCCTGTTGGTCAGATGGGCCTCGCCCAACCCAGCCCGTGGTGTGATAGAGCGGCCCCTGGTGCTGGGGGAGTCAGTGAAGTTGTGCCGCAGGGGGACGGGCTGTGTATGGAAGCCGCCCCGCTGCCCTCGGGGTGACGCGGACGGCCGTGTCTCGGGGGCCTGGTGGGGGGGCGCGCCCGGCTCTGCAGGGACTCGCGGTCAGGAAGCTCTCCGGGCCGCAGGCCAGAGCCACATTGAGGGGTGCAGCTCGTGCCCAGAGAACTGGGTCAGATGGACATGGCCGGATTAGGTCTTGGAAGGTTTTTCCTCTCCTTAGTGCGTGTTTAAACCCCATCGACTAAACCGCCGGCGTTCTCTAATCCCCCACAGGTAGGGCTTTATGGCTCTTGTCCTCTCTGAAGATTAGGGCAGCCGGGCCGCAGTGGTTTGCCGGGGCGAGAAGGGGAGGATTACCCGGGGATGCGTGGCAGCTGGCGGCGGGGAAAGGAGGGCTGGGAGCCGAGCCTCGAGCCTCAGGAGGGCGGCTGGCAACGTGTCCTCACCGCGTGCACACAGGCCCCTGCTGCCCGCAGAGATGCGCCAAGCTGAGGAGACCGTGGCCATCCACTCAGCCGGGGCTTCTGCTGCCCCAGGGGAGGCCTGCCTGGGTCCACGACAGGTGTGGACGCTGGCCCTCCTCAAGCAGAACCACACATAGTGGGGAAGAAGGAGATCATAGGGGGCGCCTGGGTGGCTCAGTGGGTTAAAGCCGCTGCCTTCGGCTCAGGTCATGATCCCAGGGTCCTGGGATCGAGCCCCGCATCGGGCTCTCTGCTCGGCAGGGAGCCTGCTTCCTCCTCTCTCTCTCTCTGCCCGCCTCTCTGCCTACTTGTGATCTCTGTCAAATAAATAAATAAAATCTTAAAAAAAAAAAAAAAAGATCATAGGAGGGCCTGCTCTCGATTAAGATGGATTCTGTCTCAAAAGCACGCCTTTTTTTTGTTTCCAATTATTTTGCTGCGTTTCTTTTAATGCTGACATTTAATCTGATTTAATCTCACGGCGTCTCGCTCGATGGCTCAGGCCCCCGCATTAGCTGTCTGAAGGGAGCCGCTGGCACCAGCCCCGTGACAGCCCCCCATTTGCTGTTCTCAGGGGTCCTCATTTTAGTGAGATGGGTTTTCCCGGCTGTTGTGCACGGCTGGACACGGGCCGTGGGTCTGCTCTCCAGGGGACATGAGCCACCCCTTCTGGATGCGGCAGGCGTCCCGGAGGTGCTGCTTTTTCCAACTGTGTCCTTCCCACACAGATAAGCAGGGCCATCCCGCGGGCCCCGGGGCAGGCACTGGGCCGTTCCCGGCTCCTGACGCCAGTCCCAGCCCTGGGGCCTGCGGACACGCTCCTGTAGTGCCGACGCGCTCTGTCCCCCGTCCCCCTGCAGGTCTGGAGGATGACCCCCAGGCCGTGCTGCAAACCATCCGGAGGTACGTGCGCACATTCTTCGGCTGTAAGGCGTGCAGTGAGCATTTCGAGGCGGCGGCTAAAGAGTCCATGGACGCAGTGAAAACCACGGACCAAGCAATTCTCTGGCTGTGGGAGACACACAACCTAGTCAACAGCCGCCTGGCAGGTGAGCAGAAGCCCCCTGGGACGGCCAAGTCCGGGTCCAGAGGGGCCGCCATAGTGGGGGTGAGGCCGTGTACGCAGACGCCCGTCAGAGCGAGGCTGTGTAGACGGGTGGCTGCCCGGAGGACGGCCGAGAACGCGACATCCCCGCCTTTCCCCACACTTCCCCCTCGGGGAGCCTGCCGGGCCCCACGGACAGCGGGCGGCGGAGGACTGGGGTCGAACCAGTCTCCGGAAGGCGGTTGGGGCGCTGCGATCCGCGCTCAGTGAAGCACAGCGCCTCGGCGGCTTTGTGTAAAGACGGCTCGTGTGCTGCTTCCCTGTTAACTCAGACTCTGCCCCCAGATCACCAGCAGATTGAAATTAGGCTTAAAAATAATTCTGCTGACGGATAAGTCTTAATAGAGATGAGTAGAAAAACCACTAAACTATTGGTTTTTATTTAATCCACTGTATCAGGAAACATTACAGCTGAAGCACTAAAGAAAATTGGTTTTTCCTTGTCCTCAGTGCTGCCGCGGCTCAGCTCGCAAGGCCACGAAACCTTCGCTTGCCGGGGGGTCCGTCCATGGCTGTCCGCTTCCACCGCGGCTCTAGTTCTGGGACCCTCCTCCGGGTGTGCGGCCCCCCGCCCCCACCGCACCCCAGACCCGCGGGGTCGTCCCGGGCAGCCCCAGCCCAGGAGCCCCGCGTGCCCCCCGTGTGCTTGCGCTGCAGCGGAAAGGGGCTTTCCGCAGCCTGAGTCATCGTGTCCCTGCTTCGATTCTGCACCCCCATACGTCCCCCCGGGCCCACTTCTGGCCTCTGCATGGAGGCCCAGACTCCTTGGAGGCCTCAGAGACCAGCCCTGGGCCTCGCTGTGTGTGTGGCCTGGGACACCAGGTCCTGTCAGCTCCTCCTTGGTCTCCGCGCGGGCGCCTCTGCCTCCCACCCGGCCCAGACCCCAGTGGGTGGTGCCTCCCGACTCCGCTGGGTCACACCCAGTAGATGTGATTTCGTCCACGTCTACTCACAGAAGCGCTCTTAGGGTGGCAGGGTGCTCCAAGTCGGGTCGGGGGACTCTGGGAGCCGAGGAGCACAGTGTGGCGCACCCCATGGTCCTCGTGTGTGTGTGGCAGGGAACCAGAGCTGCAGGGTCAGGCAGGGTGTCGCTCGCCCCTGGGGGAAGAGAAGAGGGAAGGGAAGTGAGCAGGTCAGGCTGCTGCTCTCTGGGTTCCAGGGACAGGAGGAGTCTCAGCATGGCCTCCATGGACGGCTGGCGGGGCGGTGACAGAACCGCCTTGGGAGCGGACGTTGAGCAGGAAGTAGCGTGACCTTAAACCTGGGGGTGCTCTGTGTCAGAGTCGGCGTGCGCCCAGCTGTCGGAGCGCTGGGGGGTCACGGTTCCTGCGAGGAGCGGTCCTGCCGGCCGAGTCGACCCCGCGCAGCGTGGTCAGCGGGTGCAGGACAGTGCTGCCAGCTTTGCGCGGGTCCCCAGGCACGTCTCACTCCCGGGATGGGTTTAGAGGTCCTGATGGGATTTGGGGGTCTGAGAGGGCCCACATGTGCCCGAAGTGCTGTGGAATTGCCTGGACAGCCTGTGTCCAGGGGCAGGGACTCCGGGGGTTTGTGTGCCTGTGGACCTCAGATGCACCTTAAGAGGGGAGAGGACAAGCAGAGACGGGCACGTCGAGCAGGGGGCCTCGGGGTCACGGGGAGGCAGAGTAGCTGCAGGTGGGAACGGGGTCTGGCCAGGTGGATGGCACTGTCCGAGCGAGGGCCCTTCCCTTGCCGTGGCCACGGGGCCCTGCCAGAGGTTCTGGGGGGAAAACGACATTTGTGGGGGGGGCTTGGGGGACAGGCATCCGTGCAGGAGTGATGGGTGTGAGGCCAGGAGCACTGGGAGGTCAGGGTGCAGGCGGGTGGGCAGGGCAGGCGTCTGCGGGACATGGGGCAGTTGGGTCACCAGAGATCCCTTCACTGTTGTCTCCCTCCCTGTCCCAGGCCATCTAAGTGAGGACCCCAAGTTTCCAAAGGTTCCATGGCCCACCCCAGACCTCTGCCCAGCCTGCCACGAGGAGATCAAGGGCCTGCACAGCTGGAACGAGGGCCAGGTGCTTCTGTTCTTGAAGCAGCACTATGGCGGTGACAATCTCGTGGACACGTATGCGGCCGACGTGGGAGACACCAGTGAAGGAGGTGGCCCGCACCAGGGCAAGGAGCAGGAGAAAGGCCTTGCCTCCCCCGGGAAGCCTCAGAGAGACCAGCATGCCGAGAGTCTCCATCCACCCAGCGTGCTGCCTCCCGGACCCCGCCTGCCGGACGGCTCGCAGCTCGGCCTGGATGGCAGATTGCGGAGCGCGAGCGGAGCTGAGGGCCGCAGGGAGGCGGAGATGGCGGTGCCCTTCCTCGGGATGGGCTTCTCCGGCCTGGACATGAGCCTCTGCGTCGTGCTCTACGTGGCCTCTTCCTTGTTCCTGATGGTGATGTACTTTTTTTTCCGAGTGCGATCCAAGCGGTGGAAAGTCAGACATCACCGGCCGTCCGTGTAGAACCGAGCGGGACCACAGAAGCGCCTTTGGGGAAACGGCCCCACCGGGCCACCTGCAGCTTTCATAGACGAGCAGGGATTTTTATAAACAGTGAGACCCGGTTTTACTTCCAGTGGTGGGCAGGCCGGCGTTGGCCGTGGGCCCGCGTGCCCTCCTGGCATGCTCCCTAGACGCCTGTACAGGGCCGACAGCAAAAACATGTCTGTGTCTTCACTCCCGTCGGTCTAAGAAAAGGGGGAGTCCAGGCCAAACAGACGGAGTTTCCCAGCTGCCCTCATCCCGAGCTTCTAGACACACGTCACCTGCAAGCCTGGCTGGGGATTCCGAGAGCAGCCAAGCCCTTGTGCGCTGGGAGGCCGACGGGGGATTTCATGTGGCCAGCCCGGGCCCCGCGGAGCTGCAGCACGGCCCCCAGCAGTGGGTCCCCAGTGCACTGCACCCCCGGCCGCACCTCCAGGCCAGTCTGGTTCTCAGAGACCCGTTTATGTCTGGGCTTTCCAGCGGCTTGGTGGTTTCTGCTGAAGCAGAAGAGCTTCATGCTCTTCTCATGGCTCAAGCCATGCCCCCATGGCTTTGGAGCAGCTCAGAAGCAGAGGGACAACGACCCCTCTGTCCCCTCCATGCTCTGCAGGCCGCTGTCCCTCCAGAGGGACGGGAGGAGGAGGGTTTGTGACCTTACTGCTTTTCGAGGAGCCCCGCTGCGGGGGAACAGGGTGGGGCAGAGGTGGTGCCTTCATGAATCTGGTGGCAGGAGAGCGCTCGGTGGCCACGGGCCGTCCCCAACTGTCTGTGCCCGTCATGGAGGGCAGAGCCCCGCACAGGAGGGGTATGGGGTGGCCGAGGCCCCGGGGGACCTTGCGGAGAGCCCTTCATCCGGGGTCCAGCAGCTGCTGACGCTAGGACCCAGGGGCCGAGTTACATGGTGATGCCCCGTGGCCCTTGGGGGGTGATGGTGTGCGGTGGCCAGAACCTTTAAGGCTAAACTCCAAATTTCATTTCCCAGAAGCGGTTTTACAAA
>ML110288.1:101125-113396 GCA_003697995.1 Taxidea taxus jeffersonii | reverse complement strand
AGAACTCTGCTTTCATAGGTCAGCCCCACTCACTCATTGTGGGATGGATTTTTATTTGAAATAAAATAAATATTGGCACTTGGGGAAATATTGGCACAAAATATTGGGGAGTGCCAAGTCTCACATCTGGGTCAGTGTGACACGGTGTGACGTGCACAGAGAGCCTGCGTGAGACCAGCAACCCAGAATTCAGAAGAGGCCATGAAAATGCACACCTCCCAGAATCTCCAGAAATCCTGGGGTGCTATTCAACAGAACTTTCTGGAAGTTGGAAGTGTTCTGTCTATGCACACTATAGGGTAGCCACTAGCTAAGTGTGCCTACTGAGCCGCTGAAATGCGGCTAACCACTGAGGAACTGAATGGATAATTTTTCTTAGTTCCAATGTTGACAGTCCCCTGGCTAGTGGCTACTGATCTGGGTGGCGCAGACCCACCAGATGGGCTCTGGCTTTCCTCCTGCTGTGGCGCATGGCCGGGATCTGAACCGAGTGCACCCAGCTCTCAGAGGAGCAGAGACCCCGGCCAATATCTGCATACCATAAATGATGTTTCACTGAGTATCTCTGTGCCTGAAGCCTTTCACATCCAGGTTCATTTCTTAAGCCCGATTCCCAGCAGTGCAATTACTGGGTCAAAGTATATGAACATTTTTCAAGACCAGCAAAACACATTAACAAATCAGAAAGCCTCCTTTTTTAAGTCCTGAAAAATACATCACTCCCTGTCCAGTGTCTGACCTATGGTTCCCTAAGAGGGTCCATCAACACCTTGAGACTATCTGCAAAAATGTAAGAATATGGCGCTCTTCCAAAGGAGACGGCCAAGGAGCTTTCATCAGATTTCTCAACAGGGGTCCAGAGCCCCAAAATGGCTAAGAACTACTGCTCCAAATGTCTGTGCTACAGACTCGAGCCCCACTCTCTTTCAGCGATTTCTTGCAGCTCCATCCATCGAACTGCACATACAAACCAACATATATCGGACGGAAAATAAACCATTATGTCTAATCGTCTATGCTCGCCGCTTTGCCGATGGTTCATGGTGAAGCGGTCTTCTTGCAAAGGAAGGGGCCCTACCGGCAGCTTGTACCTAGTTCCATTTCAAGACAATCATAATGATCAATTTGTAAGGCTGATGGAAAAACCTCACAGAGGTGTCACAGCACTCGCTTGGATGCAGTCGTGCTGCAGAGACACTTAAGCAGGGGGAAAAAAGGAGATTGTTTTAGCGAAGCTGCTGCGATTAGGGCTGCGGAACGCTGGCTGCTTCCCTCCCTCTTCCATTTTCCGACAGGGTGAAAAGTACACAGCTGCCGCTCCCGTGTCTGTCATTTCTGTTTCCCTAACTCCGGGGCCTTTTCAAGGTGTGAGGAGCTGGTGGAACAAAAGGTGTTTCACCTAGGAAGAAACAACAGCCCTGTGCATTCCTCCTTCTGCAGGGGAGCGGGAGGAGGCGGCGGCAGAGAGGGGGCCCGGCAGGGCACGGCAGGGCACGCCACCGCTAACTAGCTCTGTGACCTCGGGCAAGTCGGTTAAACTGCCTGAGTCCTGGCCGCCTTCCTCATCTCTGGAATGGGGACAATTCCTTCCCTTCGGGACCGTTTGGAGGATTAACTCTCAACTCAGTTGAGAGGTACACGGGGAAGAGTTTAGCACAAAGTCAAACACACACGAGACCCTCAACACGCATTTCTTCCCTCCGACCACACAGCCGAGCGCCTCCCAAACGAAAGAGGATGTTCGTAAGCCGAGCTTTGATTCTCCTGAGTTATGGCGGTGATTCCCATCTGGGGACAATTTAACCTCTCGAGAGAGATGCGGCACTATCTGGAGACACTGCTGGCCGTCACTGTGGGGCAGGGGACGGCGCTTCCGGAACGCAGTAGTAACAGCTGAGGTGCTGTGAAGCATCCCACACGGCACAGGACCCAGAGAGGCTACTGGGACTTGGTCCATCCCCACCCCCACCCCCACCGCGGCTTCCCCGCTTCACTCCCCCTCCCCGAGCAGTAATGCCAAGCAGCTAAGGCTTCTGGAAAACGCTCATTAGAGAGTGATGCCTACTCCCAGAATTTCATCAGCATGCTTCCGTTTTCTCTAACCTCACTTCAGATCAACAAATCTGGAAACAATCTCCTATCGCAGAAGACTGGACGAAGGTTTGGCGGCGGGTGGGGGGGTCCCTCATCCACTAACGCGTCCCACGTGCCCATTCCACCCAGCTGGCGGCAGGCGCTGGGAAGCGGAGCCGCTGAGGAGACAGGGTTCCGCCCTGAGGGGCACGCGGGCCCTGACGCGGCCCTGACGAGGGGGCAGGCCGGTTAGGGACAAGCACCCAAAGGGTGGCGGGGGCAGCCGTGAGGGCACACAAACAGCAACAACAGCCTCCTCACAAGTGCAGCCCTCCAGATGAATTCTCAAGGGGCCTCTGGGAGACACTGTAGGGTGTGGGGGCCCAAGCGAAGGCAGAGGCAGGAAGGCACTCGGCCTGCAACAGTGAAAACCAGCCCAGCCAGAGTGAAAGGCTTCAGAGAAGCAGGGAGGGAGGGTGTTTGGACTTTTTATTCTAGAAATTTTTAAACATACACAAATGCAAAAAAGCTCATATAAGAGCCTCTCCCCGTCTACCCACACCCCAGCCCTGACCACTAGGCAGCCATGGTTGCTCTTGTTCTAACAGTAGCCCCACCCACTTCCTCTGCTTCTGTATGGTTTTGAAATGAACCCCAGACCTTGTACCCTTTCACCTGTAACTACCCTGGTGTATAGAGAAAAGATCATAATGTGAGAAATCACTGAGGCCCAGAGGGCCCACCAGCCTGTGCACAGAGCTAGGATAGAGCACGACCACTCGCCTACAGGAGGCTCTCATCACCACACCTCCCAGGCGCCAGATCATCTCAGCAATCCTGTAAGACACAAGTCACTCCAGGACACGGAAACTTATTGGAATCCCTGAGAGTGGTCACTCACCACCGGTGTAACTTTGGACAAGTCACCTCATCTCTCTCAGTGTTCATGGCCTCATGGCCCATGGGGATAACAATATTACCTCACAGAACAGCTCTGAGGATCATATGAGATAACAGAAGCACTTTCTAAATCTATGATAAAGTACAATAAAAATGATTATTATTATTATTATGTTATTTTTATCCTACGTTCATTAGGATAAAAAAATCAAACAATCCAAAAATCAGACAATTCTTTTTTTTTTAAAGATTTTATTTATTTATTTGACAGAGAGAGATCACAAGTAGGCAGAGAGGCAAGCAGAGAGAGAGAGGAAGAAGCAGGCTCCCCGCTGAGCAGACAGCCCAATGCGGGGCTCGATCCCAGGACCCTGAGACAATGACCTGGGCTGAAGGCAGAGCCTTAACCCACTGAGCCACCAAGGTGCCCAACAATTCTTTTTTTTTAAGATTTATTTATTTATTTATTTATTTATTTGAGAGAGAGAGTGCTGGGGGAAGGGACAGAGGAAGAGGGAGAGAGAATCTCTGACACTGCACTGACTGAAGAGCCCAGCATGGGGCTCGATCTCATGACTATGAGATTATGACCTGAGCCAAAATCAAGAGCCAGATAGATGTTCAGCCAAATGAGCCACGCAGGTGCCTCAAAACCAGGTAATTCTTGATGTAAAATGAGTTTATGTGATTTAAGTAAGGCAGCCATCATCCAAGCACTTTAAGCTCCCTAAGCCAACAGGGAGGGCTTTGCTGCCTCAGACACCAACCCTATTTATTCAAAATACGAGTGTCTGCGTATGTGTATGATGTCCAAACAGTAACCTTACCTGTCTGGGTCCTGCAGAGACTTCACCAGATGAGTATAGATGTCCTGCTCCTTCTTCAAGACCTGAATCAGCTCTTCATAGTCTAATTTTTGCTTTTCCTGGAAATGACAATGGGTATCTGA
Source organism: Taxidea taxus jeffersonii (assembly GCA_003697995.1). NCBI lineage: Eukaryota > Metazoa > Chordata > Mammalia > Carnivora > Mustelidae > Taxidea > Taxidea taxus. Next base: position 109,474 of record ML110288.1, on the reverse strand, counting down.
CATGAAGGGAAGAATTTCAAAAGAGTACATCCTGACATTATGCAAACATATGTGGGTAGTTTACAAATCCAGACGGAGGTGATCCCGGGTGCCAGGCCCTGGCTCAGGTCACAGTCAGAGAGCACCACCTGCAGGAGAAGTGGGGGAATGACTGTCACCGTGTCCCTTGGAACAAAGCCAGGAGGTGTGCTTCCAGTACTGAACAGCAGCTATAAAAGGAGCATCACTGCTGTCCAGCACAGCCCTCATGGAACTGCCACCCCTCGGGGCTACTGGTCTTCGCTTTCTCGTCACTATCAACAGTGCCTTTCCACACTTGCTCTTGCTCCGAAGATGAGAAGTGCATCTACCCAATCCTGGTATTAGGGACAAGGTCAAGTGTGCTGCACCCAAAGGGCATCCTGAACGGAAAGGTGACAAAGGGATCTGAGATGGGTCTCTGCTGCCTACCAGGCATGTGCCCTTAGGTGACTAGCGAAAACCAGTGGGGGAAAGTCTGAAGAGTATTGGGATATCTACACAGACTCCACACACCTCAAACTACTTATTAATGACAGGAAAAAAGAGGACCCGTAGAGTCAAGACACCTAGAGGACACCACCTTCTGGAAGTTATTATCAAAGTCAGCGTGGCCAGCAATGAGGCTAATCGAAGTCGTGTACCAGCAGGTAGGATGCAATGAGAGGACATCCCTGCCAAAGACACGGACCTGAACCCAACCAACCAGGCAACCTCAGACAAACCCCAACGGAAGGACAATCTACGACGACTGGCTCGGACACTTCAGAAATATGAAGCGCATGAAAGTCAAGGAAAGACGGAGAAACTATTCCAGACTACAGACTAAAGAATCAAGAGAGAGCAATGTGTGATCCTGAATTGGGTCCTCAGGCTACGAGGGGCTTTGTGGGACAAGTGACGGAACAGTAGCGAGTCTGAGGATCCAAAGTCGTGAAGAGTCTGCTTATCCCCGCTCCTGAAGGCTGTGCCGGGTGGAGCAGGACAGTGTCCCTGCTCCCAGGAAGTACACACTAAATACTGAATACACTAAAGTATTCAGAGGCGACAGGGCTCCACGTGGGCGACATACTCTTGGATGCCTCGGGAAAAGTAGGATCCTTGATTCCTGAAACAAGCCTGTAAGTGTGAAATTATTTCAGAATAAGAAAAGAACGTGAAAATGAAGGTAGCATGCAGAATATCCAGCATGGTGTCCTGCACGGACTGGACGCTCCCTGAACGCCGGGGTTGGGGGAACCCTCCGTGCCCAGGGGTCGAGTGCTGAGGGCAGCCCCTGTCCTTCCCGCTGACCCAGGCTTCCTCCTAAAGTCAAAACAGCACTTAGGACAGGGGCTCATAACCCCACGGAAACTGCAGGAATACTGTTCCTGCCACAAACCACAGCAGCGTCCGCCTTTTCCTGTGACCCAGTCATCAAAGGAAAGAGCTAGAGTGTGTGTGTCCAGACACATCGAGTATCCTGAGGCACTGACTCTCATCACTACTGCATAACCACTGCAGCACCGCACTCACCCTGCGGTCTCGTCGTCGAGCGCATCAACAGAGAAGCACCGCTTCGAAAGCGTATTTCTAAATACTCTGATGACTGAATTTCAACGTAGGTGGTTTCCTTTATAATGGTGTGCATATATTTTATGCATTTAAATCCTTTTCCAGCGAAGAGATCCCCGGCTTCAGCAGACTACGGTGGGGATGCAGAGGGCAAAAAAGGTCACGAGCCCCTAACCTGCAGGGACGAGGCTGAGCTTCTAGCTCTGAGCGAAACCAGGCAGAGGCACCGCCTGCTAAGGGAAGGGGTTGCAAATGCTAAACCACCATTCTGGTCATGATAAGTTAGTTACCCAGACTGTTAGAAATGTCAGGCCCTTTCGTAAATCATGCCACATGTCACTGGCACAAGGAGCTCCCATATGCCTCATGTGCACAGTGACAGTGTCATGTGGGATTCTCCGGGCTCCCACCTGCACACACCATGTGTGTCGACAGAGGGTCCCAGAGAAGAGCCCGGGCAAGAATTTAACCGGCTAACAAGACAACGTCAGCCACCATGCTCAGTGCTCTCTGGGCTTTTTCTCACTGAGTCCTCACAACAACCCAATGAGCATAGGTGTTACCCCCTCCCCTCATTTCCGTGATGAGGGAACTGTGGCACGGAGGGCCACCAGCAGGCCCAAGGTCAGGGGAGAGGCAGCCAGACTCTGAGGCCCGTGCTCTTCAGTTCACCCATCAATGCTGCACAGTGGACGCAGAGCACTGGGATGCTTGACAGGGTCACACGGTCATTGTCAGCCACTTAAAAGGCAGCTAACAAAGAGAAAATAAAAAACCCACTGCTTCTTGAGAACCGACCATGAAGGGCAGGGATGGTTGAGAGTGTGTGACCCTACTAACTGTGTGACCTCAAGCGACTTCCTCAACCTCCCTGCTTCAGTATCTGAACCTACAGATGAAGGTAATGACTCTACGTAGCTCAGAGGGTTGTGAAGGAGATTTAATGACTTAATCTACACGAAGTTCTCACAGTGATGCCTGGCACAAAGTCAATACTTGGTAAGTGTCAGCCATACTTCTATTCATAGGTCTTGGGGCTTTGCTGGGCGCTTTACACATATCATCTCTAAATGAAACCAAGGAGTTGTGTTAATCTTCCCATTTTTCAGATGAAAAGACTGATTCTCTGAGAAGAGAATATTTGTTTGAGTCCATCCAGCTAATAAGTGGCAGTCAGAATTTGTGCTCAGGTATGCAACTTCAAAGCCAGTCAAGAAGGGCTAGGAAAAGAAACGGGTAAATATGGACCTCTGCTGGGTGGAGTAGACTCCAGATGCGGAATGCAGGTGCCCAGTGAAACAATCCTGACTCTGTGGCCCCTGTGTCTTAACTGGATGGCGGTGGGCAGAGGACACCCTGCAAGGTCAGGGCCGGGATGTCTGGCTCAGCTCCCTTCTACCCTTCTCGCCGGCAGATCTTCCAAACCCGCTCTCCTAAGCCCTCGCCCTCCACCTGCCAGCTGACCACACCTGCACTCCCCTTCTCCCTGCCCTTCCTTCTCAGTGGAACGAAGGAAGCCCTCTGTCTGCGCTCTGGGGGGAAGCTCCTCCCCTCTGCAGAGACCATGATTCACCCCTCACCACTGACACACTCCCGGCACCTTACAGGGTCTGCTTAGGCCAAATTCTCACCAGGAAGCCTTCCTTGACTGAGAAAACTGCCCTCTTCCAGCCCCCAGGGCACTCTGTTCACTTTCACCCCAGTCCCAGCGTACCAACCACCTGCTAACAGGCCCGAGGGCCCCATGTGGGCAGCCATGTCCCCAGCCAGAGACAGTACCTGGCGCAGACCAAATGCTGCCCCAGATACTTGCTGACCTAATGATTAAATAGGTAAGAGGAAAACACAGGGACCAAAGTGAATCTTAAGAGCAGAGATTCCTGTGGATATTTTACATAATGGAAGTCAGAGTGAGTCAACGTCTTCCTAGAAGCAAATAGCTCACCCATGTTAAATAAATGAACTCTACAGAGCCATTTGGGTCCCATTTCATCAATCACCTATTCCCCTGCGTTGAATCATGCCCCATTAGAATGAAGTCATTTGGCTCCCTCAGCAGAGCTGACAAACCAGCAGATCTCCTCGGCGTAGAGGCAGTGGGGCCAGGCTGCCCCGAGGGAGAGACAAGAAGCACCTGCTCAGCACGAACAAGCCACCGCACCCTCACTCCTGCCCCTCCAAACAACAAACAACCCAGACAGGGGCCTCTCATCCCAAAGAAGACCATGACGGCCACACACCTACTGGTGTCTGACTCTGCGGTTTATTCTCCAACGGCCCTTGGTGGGACCACCCAGCTCACCACCGCTTCCCTGTGTCATCTGAAAACAGTCCCTAAAACACAGAGGCAAGACCCTGGAAGACCCCACACTCAGTGAGCCAGCCCCCCGGACCCATGCCAAACCAGGTTGATTCTGTCTTGAGATTCAGAGATTTCAACTGAGAAACCAGAAGTCCAGGACGCTGGGTGTGCGTCACATCAAACACACAGCCCTAGAGTCTAAGGCTTCTGCTGTCCACAGGGCCGCCACAGTCTCACCCTGTCCAAGACACGGCTACTCAGCTCTCGCCGGGCACCTGGGAGAGCCCCCAGCATGCTCGCAGTTAAGTACTCCCTTCTACTGCTGTTGCTGTGACCACACGACTCAATGCTGGATCCTACAGCTTACACCCGGAAGAGCCTTAACTAATAACTAATGCATTCGGTTATTTCCAGTCCTATCAGAACGTAAGCATGGAAGCCCCCCATCTACAGATCAGGAAGGTGGGTTTCAGACAGATTAAGTGACCTGCCCAAGGTCACAGAGCTAGAAAGAAGAACTGACATTGCAACACCAAATCCAGAGCATTCCCTGCTCTGCAGAGCTTCCTCAATGATTTGAAGGAAACACATGTAAGGTGCAGACCACAATCTGAAGGGATGGCAGATATGCAAAGAGAAAGCTTAATGGCTCCCCTCTTGGTAAGCAGGGCAATTTAGCGGCCTGGTAGATGGATGGTGTCTGCTTTGGTAGGTATGTCACAGCTCAGCAACAAAGACATTTATTTTAATACTCGGGAAACTCAGCACTGATGTCCCAACCTGTCAGCAGCCAGGCTATAAATCTCTGGCCGCGGCACAAGTTAAATACAGTCAGTGTGCTTTCCTCCCCATTCTTCAATTCCCTGATCACCCAGCATTAATTCTCAGGATCACACAGTGATTAGAGGCAAAAGAGACTGCCCCGAGTCCACAGAGACCTCATCACAGCCTCAGGTTCTTTGTAGAAACGGGCAGAGGATAACCCCTAAATCAACACAGAGTGGCCAAGGGCACCACAGGAGAAATCCACATTTTCTACAGAGAAAAAACTGCAGCACACCTTTCTTGGGGAGGAGAAAACCATAGACTGCAACAGTCAGGACTATGTAGACGGGCACCAAGAAATTTGCAATTCCAAAATGATCATTTATAATTCTTTATCCACAATTCACAATTAGTCTTGCAGAACAGAATTAAGCCTTTTTGCGAAAGTACTTGGGCATTCTGCACAGTAATTTAAACATCACCAGGATCTAAGTGTAACTGAAAACGATATGACTTTTTACATGTGGTTCTGTGAAGTGCAGACAGCGCCCAGTGCAAGAAACCAAAAAAAGTGGTAGCTGATCAAACTAGTGAGATGAAACTGTAAAACACTCAGCCTGTTCAATAAATCTATAAACATCTCGTTCAACATTTAGACACATTTTCTATGACTGAAACAGGATTCAAAATAGCAAAGTTTGACGAAATGCACTCAAATCAGTGAAGATCTGTCCATCTAAAACACTTTGATGGGCTGCTACCTTATTTCAAAACACTGAACTGTGCCTTATTACAGGTTTTTTCAAAGATCTTATTTAGTTATGAGAGAGTGTGTGAGCAGGGGGAGGAGCAGCAGGAGGGAGAAGAAGAGGATCTCAAGCGGACTCAGCACTGAGCGTGGAGCCCCATATGGGCTCAATCTCACAACCCTGAGATCATGACCTGAGCCAAAACCAAGAGTCGGGTGCTTAAACCAACTGACCACCCAGGCACCCCCAGGTTAGTGTGCATCTTAACAGCCAATTAAACTTGACCAAAATCGAGTAACTATATGCAAGATTGACTCACAAAATATTAGCCCTCTGAGATTTAGTTATTGGACATGCCTGACATCCCCCAAGTGACACATGTAAGGTGCAGGGCAGTGGTGCACAGAGCCCAGAGAAATATCCTGGCCTCCAGACTTATGGCCCAGCCCAGGAGTTCCACTACTCCATGTTGACACTTTCATTCAAGAGAAACAGCAAAATGCAAGTCCACGAATGGTCAGAGTTAAGAAAAAGTCCCCACTTGCAGCCACTGATGCCCCCCAGAGGAGGGCTGATGCTGAGCTGACCCACAGCCCAATGGCTACTACCAGTGACCCAACCAGCCCAGTGGCCCCAGCCCCTACACCATAGCTCCTCAAGGACCTCAGGGACCTCTCCAAGAGCCAGTAACTACAGGGTTGCTCTCCACAGGAGAGCAGGGACTCCAGCCCCACTGCCTGAGCCTGTTCTGACGCCCGTGCTGCACCGGTTGTTAATTATTTTGAAAATCACCCTTCACAAAACCACAAGTCTGATCAGAGCCATTCATCAAAGAACTAATTTGCGTAAGAGAGTTCTCTGTCTTCGGAATGTATGAACTTAATTAAAGCCAGGTTTAAAAAAACAAAACTTGGCCTACGATGAGCTCCTTTCCTTTCCCAAATCTGGCTGCCAAGTTGCATTATATGCAAGCTGGGGCGGGGGCGTGGATTCAGAACAATCTGTATGCATCTCTCACAAACCAATCTAATTAATCATTCATTCATTCACTCAACAAACACTTCCGTACTAGGCCAAGGACTGGGCTAGGCATTGGGATTTAGACACGAATCCTAGTTCCTTAAACCAAAGTGCCCAACCCTGTTGTATAGGGGCTCCAGTGAGGGCAGCAGGAAGGTGGATCCTGTAACATCAACGCAAGGATGGGCATGCAAAATGCCGTGTACCAGGGAGGAAGCCTCAGGGAAGGTGACAGCAGAGGGGCACTTGCAGGGATGTTCAGGAGTCACCCAGTAAACGAGGATAGAAAAGCCATTCCAGGCAGATGGGACAGCACATGCAAAGGCACAGGGAGAGGTGCAGACACGGCGTTTTCGGGAACATGCAAGAAGTCAGCTGTCGTTAGAGGTGATGCAGAGCGACCTGAGGCCACACCAGGAAGGGCTTGCTGGGCCAGTTTCTATGTGTATTCAAACAGGAAAACGTTCTTTCTTTTTTTTTTTTAAGACTTTATTTATTTATTTGACAGACAGAGATCACAAGTAGGTAGAGAGGCAGTCAGAGAGAGGAGGGAGCAGGCTCCCTGCCAAGCAGAGAGCCCGATGCTGGACTCGATCCCATGACCCTGGGATCATGACCTGAGCGGAAGGCAGAGGCTTTAACCCACTGAGCCACCCAGGCGCCCCAAACAGGAAAACTTTCTTAACGTAGAAATGACATACAAAGAGATTACACAGTTGAGAGGTAAACCCTGGGACAGCAAATATGGGGCTCATCTCTAACTAAGCTGTGATTTACCAGTTTCCTGTGCGGTACAAACACCAGCGCTCAGCCCAAGGGTACTCATCTATAAGGCAGACAGACTAAGAACCCTCCTCCTACCTCTTATGAGCTCAATCGCCGGCAGGAAGGCACTGGAGGGGCTCTAGGTAATGAGGAGTTATCACACGCGTGTCAAGAAGCACATGAACTCACCTGCACACGTTCAAGTCCAGTCAAGCTTACCTCCAAGAAGACGCAGCTGCTGCCTGGTGCCCGCTGCGGGCACTTTACTGAGAAGCCCTCAGTCCTGACCCCGAGCTCCCCTCCAGTCTGTGAAGGACAAGTCTGCTGTACTGCTTCCGACCCTTTTCCACTGAATTTCTAAGGAAACAAAACAAATCACAAGGAAGTTTTCAACAAGAGAAAAAATTTTGACAGACCGTCTAAAACTCTTTAAGGGAAAATATTTTATTTTTTCTTCACATTATTTTCCTCATCCCCCAGTACTATGCAATTACAAAACTAACGCAAGTGCCTTTGTTATTTGCCATCAGGGGAAAAGCAGCCCACAGCCATGGCGTCGGCAGGGGTGGTGGCAGTCATTACAAAGTGCTCTTCTCCTCACCCCTCAGATGGCTGCCCGGCGGGTATGGAGGACCAAGCCCAGGCCCTGGCCCCACAGGATGGGGTTCCCTCTGGGTCTACTTCCTATCCTAGGAAGTTACTGAGGTGATTAGATTAGAGAAACTCTACATCGCAACCCAACAAAACCCATTCTCTCTCGAAATATCACATTTGACAAAACTTAAGCCATCTATTATCTACGAGGAGATTTGACTTCTAGGAAGAAAGGCTGTGACTGTTGTTTTGTGGTCTGGTCGCATGTGAAAGGGTCCTTCGTAATGACGCACATCACTGACCCCTTCAGAAGGTCTGGCATTCGACAACACAACAGGACTAGAGACTGTCGCTCTGGTCTTTTGGCCAAGTTCAAGCATAGAACCTATTCCTAACTATTTAAAACCTAGTAACTCCTTAACGAGGTCTCTGCCCACTTTCGGTCAGAAATTAAGGGCAAGAACCACATCTTACTTCTAAGTACCTACCAGAATTACTTCAGCATGTCAAATGTTTATGAGAAATTAGATGAGCACAAACACAAAAGAAACAGAAGCAACATCTTATAAAAACCTGTTAAAC